>PVHY01018480.1:0-29125 GCA_004024945.1 Uropsilus gracilis
CTGAATTATCACCTTACCAAGAAAAAAAAAAGTTTTTCTTCTTCCTCTCCCTTGTATCTTTCTGAAAGGAAATTCTAATTAGGGCCATTCTCACATTTTAGCATATCTTCCTTGAAATCTGCAATCTTAAACAGGAGACAATGACACCCAGGGGTGTGGTTCCCCCTATCTGTTCCATGGGCAAAAGTAGCTTGAGACCTAGTCTCAAAAAACAACAACAACAACAAAAAAGCTTATTTTGCATCCTTCATGGGTGATGCTTGGGTTGGGTGATATTCACAAGGGACTCACTTGGCTTCCTTAATGGTGGAGGCTTCCAGTGCCTTGACTGACCTTTCAACTGTGGTGGGGTGGGATGAGCTGTGAGGAATGGAGTATGTAGTTTTGCAGCTTCCTGTAGTTAGGCCTCCACTTCCTGTGATTGGGACTTCAAAGCATGAGGCAGAAACCTCCTTAGACCCCCCCACCCCTTCCTCTGATCTTCAGGTACAGTTCCAGGTTCCTCAACATGAAGGCCTCCAGAAAGCAGTCCCTGACTATAGTGGTTCCGTAGCAGGTGTCTTCAGGGGGAGGAGAGGGCCCATTTCCCCTGCTATACCCAAGGGAGGGTGGAGCTGAGCCAGGAGGAGAAACTAAAGAGAAGGGAGGGGAACAAGATGGAGACCTGGAGGAGATACACAGAACAGAGAGACGGGGAAGAAGTTGTGCTTGCTTCTTGGCGTTGGACTGGTAACAGGGATGTGAGGGACATGGAAGAAGAAACTTGAAACCAGGGTGAGAGACCATAGGGAAGTCAACACGACCACCTTCATCTTGATTTTGATCTTGCTCCTTTTGTCCTAGCCATACTGGGTGAAAGGTTGGTGAGGAAGGAGCGAACAGGAGTTAGGGAGATGAGAGAACGATGGAGAAAGATGAAAGAATGGAGGTGAGGAAAGAGAGAAACAGGAGTCAGGCCAAGTAGAACTAAGAAGAGTTTATTCCCCTGAGCTCTTGGGTCAGGTCCACCAACCCAGGATGGGGGGTTTA
This sequence comes from Uropsilus gracilis, assembly GCA_004024945.1. Taxonomy (NCBI): domain Eukaryota; kingdom Metazoa; phylum Chordata; class Mammalia; order Eulipotyphla; family Talpidae; genus Uropsilus; species Uropsilus gracilis. The sequence goes on from PVHY01018480.1 coordinate 1,030, forward strand.
GTAAAGTTGCATCCATGTGGAGTTGGAGCCCGCTTTTGTAGGAGCAGGACATGGGGGTGGGTTTTGCTAGTGTGACAGGCAAGGTCGAGGGCAAGGTGGTGGGCAAGGTTGTTCGCTGGGTGGGTTGGGTGAGGCTGATGACAGTTTCAGCTGCATCTGGACGGTAAGACTTGGATTGGATGGTGTCCATAATCCTCTTAAGGCTGGAGGCTCCCATCGCCCCCAATCTGACCTTTGATGGAGGCTCCCAGTGCCCCCAAGCTAACCTTTCACTGGGTCCCTTCTGTCTCTTTTCTATGAGTCCCCACCAGAAGGTGCTTAGACTTGTGGCAGGATTTCAGGCTCCGTTGGGCCAACCCAGTTTGGCTGGGCATGTTCCCACAAAGGGACGGGTGACCTGGTTTCTTATTTAAAAACTGTATTCTTTGTCTTTCCCTTCTCCTTATTGCACACAAATTGTGTTGAAGTTCTTTCCATTGAAAAGTATGAATATGTTCTGTCGTGAGGTGACCCCAAATTCCAACTCTGAGCTCATGAGGCCGGGAACGGTGGCTCGTGCTTGTAAGCTTCAGCCTATGAAGCGGCCGGGGCTAGGGATCGCGGTTCGAGTCCCGCCTGGGGCCCGTAGCGAGACCTAGTTCCAAAAAATAGCTGGGCATGGTGGCGCGTGCCTGTCATCCCAGCTACCTGGGAAGCTGAGGCTGGGGGTTGCTTGAGTCTGTGGTACCCCGGGCAACGAGAGCCTGCAGTTCCACAGGCAAAAATAGCAAGACCTAGTCTCAAAAACAAAACAAAACAAAACAAAAAAAAACAACTCTGAGCTCACCATCTCCCTTTTTTTTTTTTGAGTCTAGGTCTTACTACTTTTGGCCTGTGGAACCACAGGCTCACGTTGCCCAGGGTACCACAGACTCAAGCGATCCCCAGACTCAGCTTCCCAGGTAGCTAGGATTACAGGTGTGCGCCACCACACCCAGCTATATATTTTTGGAACTATGTCTCCCTACATGCCCCCAGCGAGACTCGAACCATGATCCCTAACCCTGGCCGCAGCTTCCTAGGCTGATGCTTACAGTCATGTGCCACCATGCCCGGCCTTTTATCATGTTGGCAATGGGAAAAGCTCACACAACCAATTTTCCCTGAGCACATAAGGCCGCATAGGATCTATAGGGGCTGATTAAGACTCCATTTCATCCCTTTATGTTATCCTCCACCCCCCAGGAAGGGTGTATCCTTCACCCTCCCTGCTGGGTGAGAAGGAAGCCACTACAATAGAGACAGAGGTTTTAGGGGGCTGTGGCCCCCAGTATTGGTGTTGATGTATTAATAGCTATAATGTTAGCATTGGTGGGTGGAGATTTGGAGAAGGGAAGTTAAGCCTTCTCGAGAGAAAAGAGGATCAAAGGATCAGGGAGGGGACACAGAATAAAAGACATGGAAGAAGAGAGAGGGAGAGAAGAAGGGAAGAGAGAAGGGTGAAGAGCAGTAAAGAGGAGAACAGTAGAGAGAACAGAACTGAAGAGAACAGAAGAGTAGAGATATCAGAAGAGGACAGAGAGGAGAATGGATAAGTAAGGAGCAGAGAGGAGCAGCAGGGAGGCTGGAGGTCTCAGAGCTGCCGCTGCCATGTGGGGCAGCAGACCAGGAAAGGAAGGCAAACTGTAGGATTCCATCCCCAGTCTGGGCCAGTGAGGAACTCGGGGAAGCATGTTGCAGAAACTTGGAGCTGTGTGAGCTGTCTTGGAAACGTGGTGCTTGAAAACTTGGTTTAATTTTGAAACTGTGAAGCTTGGAAATCTTTGGGAGAACTGAAGTGTATTTGTTGTGTTACCATTTTTAACCTGAGACGTCTGAAGTGCTGCTGTGTTCTGTATTGAGTGAGTTTTACTGACGCCGGGCTACTCTGGAGTTGGAGCTGAAAGAATGCCGGAGTTGTGCCTTTTGGAGAAGAGTTGATGATGCCATCCTGGTTCTCCTCTTCGGATCTGAATCTCCTGCTTTCAGAGAAGGATTGTCGACGCCCTCTTGGCTTCTTCTGGCTTGCGGTGAGTGGAGCTGTGTCATTGAAGGAGAGGCCATGCCATCTTAACCCCTTCATCCAGTTTAAGGTGGGGCAGTCACCATTTTGTGGATGCACATGCTGCTGCAGTCATGTGCTCTGGACGGTTTGGTAAGATGACCAAAGGGGTTCCCTTGTACCCTTCGGTGACTCTTATCTCATTTGTCTTTTAATAAGTAAATTTGTTTCTGCCTCCCTCTTAAGGTTTATGTGGTCTTGCTACTGCTTGTGGGGGCTGGGAAGAACCTGGTGTGTGGCTGACTTTAAAAGGCCAGCTGTTCCCCTTTGCAAGTTTGGTTATTTGTTTTGCCACTTGATTTCAGAGGCACATATTACAACTGTCTTCCCTTTTATTATTATTATTACTAAGGAGACTTTTTTCTTAACTTTGCTGCAATCCCCATCACCTGTGACCTATCACCATATTTATTAGCTTATGATCCTTCCTCCCCCATCATGCCCTTCCTCCCCTCCCTTGCTGTATGTCTCAATTTTATGGTCAGTTACATGTGGACCATCAAGAAGCATTTTGCCTTCTTAACAACATTCTTCTGAATACGTGGCTAAGGATGAATTCTTCAGTTTGGAATGGCTGTGGCTTCCCTATTGACCCTGCAAATAAAGCAAGTAAATGCAACATAATTTCTTTTGTCCTTGAGAAGTAAATGGGGACATCCAATCCTGTTACCTTCTGTTACCTATAAGGTAACAAAAGGACATTATGGGAAGTGTCCACTTCCTCAGGTCAGCTGGGTACTGGCCAGAGGTACTGGCCTCTCCATGCAGCCTAGGCGAGCCCAGAGTTTGAGGAGTTTAAAATAGAGGTGGTAAGAGCACAAGAGACTGTGGGGATGGATCACAGGTACTATTGAGATTGGGTGAGAAAACAGGCAAAACAGCGTGCTTACCCAAACTTACAGAGGGAAGCAACTGGCCCTTTAAAAGCCAGCTACACACCAGGTTCTTCCTAGCCTGAGCATGCAGCAGCAAGATCACATAAACCTTAAGAGGGAGACAAAAACAAATTTACTTATTAAAAGACAAATGAGACAAGAGTCACGGAGGGGTACAAGGGAACCCCTTTGGTGATCTCACCACACAGTCCAGTCTCTAGTCCCAAGAGCACAAGGCTGCAGCAACCATGTTGTCCACAAAATGGCGGCTGCCCCACCATAAGCCAGATGAAGGAGTTAAGATGGCGCCACACTCCTTCAAAGACAGCTCCACTCACCGCAAGCCAGAAGAAGCCAAGAGGGCGTCCACAATCCTCCAAAAGCAGGAGATTCACATCCAACAAGGAGAACCAGGATGGCATCATCAACTCTCCAAAAGGCTCAGCTCCGGTGTCCTTTCAACTCCAATTCCAAAGTAGCTCGGCATCAGCAAGACTCACTCGATACAGCAACACAGCAGGTGCTTCAAATGTCTCAAGTTGAAAATGGCAACAAAGCAAACTCCTCAGTTCTCCCGGAGACTTCCAAGCTTTGCAGTTTCAAAATTAAACCAAGTTGTCAAGCACCACGTTTCCAAGACAGCTCACACAGCTCACAAGTTTATGCAACATGCTTCCCTGGGCTCCTCACCGGCCTGGACTGAGAATGGAAGCCCACAGCTTGGCTTCCTTCCCTGGTCTGCTGCCCCCACATGGGAGCGGCATCTCTGAGGCCTCCAACCTCCCTGCTGCTCCTCTCTGCACCTTCCTACTCGGTTCTCCTCTCTTCTCTTCTCTCTTCCTTTCTGTCCTGTTTTGTCTCTTTCCCTGTCTTTTTCTCTGTCCCCTCCCTGATCCTTTAATCATCTTTTTTAGGGAGAAGGCTTAACTTCCCTTCTCCAAATCTCCAATGAACATAACTGCTATCATACTGCATCATTACCAGTACTGGGGGCCACAGCCCCCTAACACTATGGTGGTGGGAGAACTCTGCAGGACTACACCTGAAAAGTCAAATACTGCCCCAAAATGAACAACTATGCAAGAAAGTACATTTTACAAATTTGTGGGCTGATGAGGGTAATTAACTTATCCTTCCTGCTACAGAGGGGAGGAAAGACATCTTTGCACATGTATGCCCCACTCTTAGGCAAATGGAGCGAGGGTAGAGAGTTCTCAATTGCCTTCATAACCAAATAATCCTTATGGCAAAATAGCAAGTTTTGAGGTAACAATACACTACCATACAGAAAAATATGGGCTAATTTGAATATGCATATTAGAAAGCCACTATTCATCTCTTTAGTATTAAAATGGTATTGTAGTATGTAGGCAAATGCTATTGTTTTTAGAATGTTTGTGCTGGGGTATTCAAGGAGGAAGTATTAGGCCAGCAACTTCCAAATGTCTTCAGCACACAGGCATACAGTAAAGCAAAATGTTAACAATTTTTGAATCCAGGTAGCGAAATACATCTTTCAATTTTTCTATAGGCTTTTTCATAATAACAATGTAGAAAAAGATAAATATTAGCCTTATCTTACTGATCCTAAACATTTCTGGATTTTAATACTATTTTCACTGATGATTGAAGGTTTTTGTCCTTATAGATGAAATCTCAGGCATCCAAGGTGACTAGATAGATTTTGTGAGCCTAGAGAGTCCCCAAATCCACAATCAATCTAAGTAGCCCCTGGTTCATCCTTTACTAAGGTTTGTCCTATCTATATTCCAGGACCATATTTTTTGAAACTCAAATAATCTGACAAAATATTTTTTCTTACCTTTACTTTTATGCATACAAAAAACTTATGAAATAATAAAACCCAAAACATGAGTAGATATGACTTTTGCATGTTTAGTATATAATGAATCACCTTTATCAAAAAGTAAGTCCATTAAAAAATGCTTTTTCAGTTTCTGTACCTTGTAGCCAATGTTAATGCGATTTATAGCAAAATCTTTTATTTGACAAGGACAATTTAGTAATCTATCATGACATATGTTGGGGATAAAAATGTCTCCCTTTCTTTTATTCGTAACTTTTAATTTCCTTTTTGAATCAGGCTTTCAGTTTTGACCTTCACAATGACTACGGAAAATCAGATTGCAGTAATTATATCATCTAAAACTATGGTTTGATTAGTCCATTAACTTAAACAACCACAATTCCAAGTCCTGACAAATCTGAAGTGATTTAATTTTCTGTGTGGTACACTGTTCTTTTTTTTTAATGATAGTTGAAATATTTGCAGAGTATATCAGAAAGGTTCATACTTCATATCAGAACACTGTGAATGCAAAAGGAACATTTGCAGCAGAACAATTAATTAAAGGGAAATGTGTATTTTCTAAATATTAACAATTGGATTTTTCATTTGATATGATATCCAAATGGTTAAAATAAATGTTTTATTCTGAGTTTCATTCCTCAAACAAAATAAATTGCTTTATATATTTTTTTTTCTTTCTTTTTTTGAGACTAGGTCTCGCTATGTTGCCTGTGGTGGTCACGAACCCGTGGACTCAAGTGATCCCTAGCCTCAGCCTCCCAGGTAATCCTCCCTGGGATTTACAGCTGTGCACCACCACACCTGGAAAATTGCTTTATATTTGAATTATTCCTGTTAATTTTATTTTTAAAAATGTGAAGAATGCCAGAACTACTTAACCAAAATTTTAAAATTTACAGAACATAGATGTTTATCAACAGCTTGTTTAGCCCTTTTTAATATTTCTCATCTTTATGAATTTTATTCAGGACTCAAATCTGAAATGTATACATTCTCTGATCTTCTAGTTCTATCACTCAGTCTCATTACTAAGCATTTAATTGGGCTTTCCAGTATTATAGTCAAGAGCGTAGATGACAATTGCTTCTTTTATCTCTTAAAAAATTGACCTAAACAAGTGAGGATGCTGAAAAAGGTGCATGCCACTTTCTGAATCTAAGATGGAAAGATTACATCATTAAAAGAGAATATTTTTCACCACGGAGTAAAATGCCATCTTTTTATGAGTATGTTAATTAAAACAGAGCTTAGCTGCAAATACAACCATATTAGGAACATTGCCTATTAAAGCTCAGAAAAGCTCAAAGAACAAGTATTTACAAAACAGAAATGTCTGCAAAGAGGCACCCACTTGAGAATTAAAGAACAGTCCTTCTAAACAAAACACAGATGAAATCAGTAGCCAGCACAACAGTTGCAAAACTGGTTTACATCTTAAAGCTTGAGTTTTTAAGAAGGGAGCCTTATGCAGTCAAACAAAGGAGTGTGAACCAGCAAGTGGGAGATGGACACAAGACGTGTGTGTAGAGAGATGCAGAGTGATGAAGGGAGATGAAGAGGGACCAAGAGACAGTGCCAAAAAACTTACTCCTTTATTAGATTTTTATAGTAACCAGACATTTTGAATTTTTTTGGCTCTAGCTCTTTTCAAAATGAGACAGCATTAATTTACCACTTGGACTGTTTTAGAGGTACAGGATCTTCCCCTTTGCATGTAGTTATTGCACCATCACCAGCCACCATGCACTCATGGCCTTCCACCGTAGTCCAGTGAGCAACCTCCCATTTTGTCTCACTCCTTTCTTCTCAGAGAGGAGTGATCTCTCTTTGGGAGATCTCTCTCCCAAATACCTTCCTGTTATCAGAAAAACCCCTTTCCCCATCATGCCTGACTGAGTTTGGCCAGAGGGAAATTGATCACTTTAGTCCCCATTTCCTGGACCATTAACTCAAGAAGTCAAGAAAAGCATCACAGTTCTGACCAACACCCTCCCCCACCCCCACCCCCACCCCATCCCACCTAATCGAACTCTCCCCATCCGGGACCCAATGCAAGAACATAGCCATGCTGCTAAGGTGCTTGGCTTCTCTAGCTCCAGTCTCTCGCTGTGTGTTTGTTAGCTGTCTACCCAGGCTCTTCTCTCTAATGGAGAATTCAGCTCTTTGCCAAGTGTTTGAGTCTCCTTTCTTCCTTCATCTCTACACTCTTTCTTTTCTCTCTCCCCATTCTGTTCTACCATCAGATTGCTAGGGTTGATACTGGCTTGGCTTGACATCCATTAGGCACTAGCTATATCAATCTTGGATCTTTAGCTGAAGAATACAATAACATGAATTTAAAAAGATACCTGTGGCTCTTTGTTCACTGTAGCACTATTCACAGTAGCCAAGATACAGAAACAATCTAAACACTCATCAGCAGAGGAGTGCATAAAGATGATGTGGCCTTTACAGTGGGATCCTAATTTACTATACGAAATATAAAATCCACAGTTCTTGATAGCATGAGTATGCCTCAAGGGGATGATGCTGGGTGAAATTAGTCAGAAAGAGAAAGATAAATAATATGATTTCATTCTTTGTAGCAGATAAAGAGACAAAATAAAGGGGCAGAACAAAATAAGCCCTCAGATGCCTCTCAATGACTCTAGAAAATTGGCCAGTATATTGTCAAAGTCAGTGGGTGCTATTTAAATCTCTCCCCTAAGCTGCAACTGGCCCCCTGCTTGTTATGGAATGTCTACCCCTTGACTTCTATGATCTTAATTCCTCCTGTTCTCATCCACTGTGCTCATCTTTTTTGTTTTGTTTTGTTTTTTCAGTTTCATCTGACTGCAACTTAGAACTCGGTGCTTCTCATGGCTGTTCTGTGAATTGTGGCACCATCATTCTTGGCATTTTGTGTGCTCTTCTGGGAGGGAGAATTTAATTCTCTTAGGTATGTACTTATCCTTTAACTCCCAAATGTCTCTCTGCATCTGGAATAGTGACTTCCCCCACCCCATCCGTGTTTTAGAAATCCCCACTTGGGTATAGCACAGATTCTAAAGCTCGACATCTTGTCAATATAATTTACTATCCTGTAGTCTTCCCAAGTCAACATTCAGAACCTTAAAATACTGATACATGAAAGTGCACCTCCCATGCATAATCAATCAACACGATTTTTAATCTGAAGAGTTTGCCCATCTGTTCCCAGTTGCACCCCTGTTTATAGTGCTGTGTTAGGTCTTATCACTGCCAGTTTGATTTACTGCCACAGCTTCATAACTTGGATCCCTGCAAGAACTCAATCTTGCCTTCCTTAAATTCATCTTTCATGCTGTTGCCGGAATAAGCTATCAAAAACATAATTCTGAAGTCAATAAAAATGGCAAAATATCTCATAACATTCTTGATATATTGCTTAGTGAAAAAAAAGCAGATGCTGAAATGATATGCCCATTATGATCCCATATTTGGTGTTTAAAAATGTGTGTATCTGCTCTAAGGAATGAAATGAAGGAGGTAGCTTCAGTGGTAGATCATGGATGATTTTTGTTCTGTTATTGATTCAGTTTTCTACAATAAGCACATACATTTTTGAAATTCAGAAATAGAAAACCCCACAAATTTATTGATAGCAGTTTCTTCCTTAAAATCCTGAGTTAAGCCAGGCATGGTGGTGCATGCCTGTAAGCGGCAGCCTAGGAAGCCATAGCCGGGGCTAGGGATTGCGGTTTGAGTCCCACCAGGGGCACACAGAGAGACCTAGTTCCAAAAAAAATATAGCTGGGCATGGTGCCGTGCACCTATAATCCCAGCTACCTGGGAAGCTGAGGCTGGGGATTGCTTCAGTCTGTGGTACCCCGGGGAATGAGAGCCTGCGAATGAGGTAAAAATAGTGAGACTTAGTCCCAAAAAAAAAAAAAAAAATTCTTAGTTCTGCTGGCAGGATGAGATCCAAACATTTTTTTTTTGAGATAGATATGCCCCCCCCCCCACTACTGGACCACATGCATTTCAGGCATCACTTCATCTCATCTCATCTCAAATCTACTTTTTCAAATGTTGGGTGCATCAGTATCATGAGGCCCACACCCAGAGTTTCTGATTCTGTTAAGTCTGGGGTGGGGTCCATTTCTAACAAGTGACAGGAATACTCTGATCTAGGGACACATTTAAATACATTGTGGTAAAACTGATAGAATATAGGACTGATCCTATGAAATACTTTCAAGTGTTACAACTCACTAATGTTAAATAAACACATTCACAATGTTGTTCAACAATCACCTTTATTCACTTTGTAAACTTTGTTATGATCATAAACAGAAACTCTGTACCTGTTAAACATTAGCCTCCTGCCCCCCACTTTCCAATTGTAAATTCTCCCTGCAACCCCTGGGGAACTTCTATATACTACCTATGGTATATAGACAGTATATATACCATATATATGCTGCCTTAGGTGCCTTTTAGAAGAGAAATCACATCATCCCATTATTTCTACACCGCTATCTTGTTTATCACTATTCTGCAGATGTCTACCTGGGTTGTTTCCACTGTTGGCTACTGTGCATAAGGCTGCTGTGAATGTTGGCACACAACTGCCAAGGGTCCACTTTCCCTTATTTTGGGTAAATACCTAGAAGTGGAACTGCCGGATGGTGTGGCTCAATCTAGCTTATTTACATGTGGAAGAATCCTGCCAATGGTTTGCAACTTCAGTTTGTTCATTTCTGTGTTGCAAAGCCTTGTATTGATTTTGGATTAGTTTGCTCTTTTCCCAATTTCCACAGCCCCAAGCTTCTTATTCCACTCCTATCCCCCACCCTTAACCACTTCTTAGTCACTGATCTGGCTTCCTCCTTCAGAGAAAACAAGCCTTCACTCATGCACTGAAGTGCACTGAAACCAAAAGCAAGGCATGATCTTTCACTCTTTGCCCTTCTTGATGCAATCAGTTACTTCTTTGAATGCTCTTAAAGTCTTTAGGGGAGAGAGGAGTGAAAAATACGAGCTCAAGATTTAAAAAATTTTTTCAACAGTAAAAAACATGACTAAAAAAAGTCACATTCGACTTTAAATGACGTTAAAATACTGACAAGTTTATAAATAATTTTAAACAGTACATACATGATACAATTTCTCTGCTATAAAGCTATGTATATATATATATAGTTCATTGGCTGATTCTGAGAAAATAAAAACACAATATCCTTTAAAAAATTTCAACTTAACTTTACATAATTATTAAAAGTTAAAAAGTGCTAGATATGCTTCCATTTTGCTCCGCTTTTAAAAAAGATTAAAACATAATCAGACCTTTAAAAAAAGATGACTAACGCATAAGGTTCCTATTTTATTCAGACCTTTAAAAAAAGATGACTAATGCATAAGGCTACTATTTTATTTCCAAAGAACTTCAGAGACTTTCTAGATGGCGTGAAAGCTTGCAAGCGGAGTGAGTTCACCAAGGAAAGCCTTTGCCTGCTCCAGGTTAGACCTGGCTTTGTGTTTCAAGCTTCCAAGCTGGGAGACCCTCCTTCCCAGCCCAACCTTAGGGAGGGCTCTTTCTCTATCTCCTAGGTCCTCATATTCAGGAGAAAAGGCTTCTGGAAGAATTTAAATACTTAAATTCTATGCAAGGATTAAAATGCTTCTGAAGATGGAGGCATCTAGCATCTCCATTTTATGTCAAAAGCCGTGAGTCTAATTCCAGCAAAGAGAGGACACACAATTTGGTCGCTTGGTTTCATGCTGCTTGTCGAGGTAGGATAATGTTCTTCCTTAAAACTGGCCTGGATCAGACTGGAAAGGGTTCTAGAGCCTTCTCTGCATTCTTCCAGTTGTGAAAGTTCTCACTGTACCATTCAACTGACAGAAGAAAATGAGAAACAGCAGTCAAAAAACTGAAGATCAGTTAAGCCATACTTGACTGAGTTCCGGCTAAGTAAGAAAAGGCTTGTTATCAGGGAATAGCAGGCAAGGGCCACCTAGTGACAACAGCTTGATTTTGAGCAAATCAATGAAGAAAACCAGAAAATTTTTTATTACCTGAAAATCAGCATTAAAATCACTACACACACACACACACAGACCCCCCGTATATATACATTCACTATACACACACCCATTTATACACACACACATATTTACGCATTCTACGATATAAAACTTGCAGATATTAAGACATTCTGGCTTCAAGGAATTGGGGGGGAAGGAGATAAGGTGTATGCTATGTGTACTAAATTTAAGGTTCTTGAAAAGAAGTGCAGTAGTTTGGTCATGTAACTACAGCAACACTGCATTATGGGCATGTGAGCTGGCGGGAGTAACCTTCTGTTAATAAACCTAATTATTTTATGTTGCTTTACAATTGGTAAAGATTGTTAAGTTAAAAAAAAAAAAAAGCCTGATAAATTATCTTTGAATTTAAATTTTAAAACTCAGCACAAATATTTTCTAGTTGGGCTTGAGTTAGAATTTGCTTTTCTACACTTGTATTTATCTTTTCTCATGGTGTTTTTATAAATAAACTTTCACATTTCTACAAAAGCACTCTATGTACTTATTTTAGCGGCTATTTCTGCACATTCTAGGTGTGTTTCCTATTTGTTTCAGTACCGAAGGAAACAAAACACTCAGAAAGTCAACCGTGTTTGTTTCATCTAATCTAATAAGCCACTGATCTTAAGCTAGACCTAACACAACACTGAGAAAGGAAGAAAGCCACAACAGCTGTTGTAAGACTCTGGTAACTATAAAGCACACACCTTTTCAGGTTGTGGAAAAAGTGAAATAATGTGCACCTGTGAATTAATTAGTCTAAATCTGGTAAGGACTCATTAAAAAAGGAAGAGTGATCAGAAGTCTTGGAAATGCTTTGGATGTGTATGGATACTGCTAGAACTACATTCAAAATGATTCCTCGCGGTATTCACTGAATTTGCAGTATGTACAAAATAATCTCGTTTTCCTTTAAATTTTTCTGAATCTGAAGGGAGGAGACAGCCAGCAAGAATGAGGAGGCACTGACAGACTCCAAACAAGCTCCAACTGGCTGCTCAATGCAAAGTTAGGACCAGAAATCTAAGTAACATGGTCTCCCATCTCCTGGAAAGGCAGACAGACCCTCACCCAGGAAAAGGACATGGCTGCAGAAAAGGAAGAGACTAAAGAGCTACACATGGCCCAACAAACAGCAACAAGAAAGGGGGTGGAGTGACCAGAGGGGTGGGAGTCAGGGGGCAGGTGGAGGCATTCCCAACGGCATTGACAACCATATGTTGTATGAAATCTAAGGTAAATAAATAAGCAAACATTGAAAAACAATCTTTCTGAATCCTCCACCAAATGATTGATTCACCACATACTTGTTTTCTTGATCCCTTCTTTCCAAGGCACTTTCGGTCTCCATCCTAAGTTATGCATTTTCTCTGATTTCATTGGATATCTCATGTCATTGGTGGGTCTTGAAAAACAAACAGATGGGAGGTGACATCATGGATCTATGTTTAAAAATGTAAATACTGAGAGAAATAATGTGTGTTTGTGCATCTTTATCATAATTCAACGTTTTGGTAAAAAGTTTCTCCTGATGACATGCTTACTGCAGAAAAACTGTAAATTAAAGCACACATTAAACTATGTATATCATACATATTACATTGTTAATGTCAATAATTGATGCATTATAATATATAGTACGTATGCACATGTATATATGTAAATTATCTAGAATCCCAGATGCCTAACCCTCTCTGTGGCTTACCCTTATCTTATTTCAACCACCATCCATGAATGAATGCAGTCTCAAATCTAAATGTTTGGTGAGTGAATAAAGATCAATATTTCCTTTCCTGAGTCAGGTACTTTATATACATTATAACTAAGCCTTACAATACTTTTCTAAGCAAAATATTACTGCTATTTCACATATGAGAAATCTGAAATTTGAAAGAGTCCACACTTTCAGCTGGTAATAACTGCATACTTTATTCTTATGACATTTACAGTTATAAAAAATCTTTTTAGTAGAAAATTCAAAGGAAGGAAATTAGTGTCTTAATAACTGTATCAGAACCTAAGATCACAGAAGTTTTCCCTCCGTCCTTTGTTACTCACCTATCATGAACATAATCAACCCAGTTTTCCAGTTCAGAGTCTGAATCGGTCTCTTTGATCTGTTAAAAGGGAGAAGAATTTCCAGTCAAACCGCACATAAGAGAGAATAACAATGGTCTCCAGAGGCTGATTCAAGAAACAGAAACAACTTCCTCAAAGTTGGGGCAACTGCTACTCAAGAGCATTTTAGTAATACCACCTAGATGCTGTCACCTAAATTCCATCGAAGGCTCTACATACACATTTTCTACATAAAATATGGTAAAAATGAAAACTTGGGGGCTTTCGGGTATTACTCAGGGTGCCACCATGATTGATTGTAAGGAAATATTTACTTGTGATACACAATAAGACACACACAGGAAGTCCTCAGTTAACTGACAAGGTCTTAAGAAACTGCAACTCTGAGTCAATGATATAAAAGGAAAGCAGGCCCTCAAAGTCCTTCTAGTCAGTAAAAGTTAAAATGAAACCAGGATGCTATTCATGGACCTGCTGTAGATTTCTCCTTTTCTGGCACAAAGATCCTAAAACTCTTGGGATTTCCTACACCATGAACAATAAAGACGGCATCTTCATTCCTAACAATTCCTTTTATAATGCAGTTCTTTTTAATGTATGTTTGGAAGGAGCCTAAAGAAGCAGGCTGGCTGACAGGGGAACTCAGTTCCTTCCGCCCTTACTTCCAGAGAGGGGAGAGAGAAGTGATGGAGGTTGAATTAATCACCAGTCAAAGGCCAATGATTTGGTCAACCACACTTATTTAATGACGCCTTCGTGAAAACCTAAGAATACACGTTGGGAGAAGCTTCCAGGCTGCCAAATACCTTGTCCTATGCATCTCGTCCACCTGACGTTCCTAAGTACATGCTTTGTAAAAAGCCACTTTTTTTCTCTGAGTGTAGTGAGCCCTTCTAACAGACTTTCCCAGTCACATGGTCAGAATCGTAGGTGACAGCTAGGCCTTGCAACTGGAACCTGATGGGAGAATGGTCTTGTGGGACTGAGTCTTTCACCTTTGGGATCTGACAGTATCCCTGAGGAGACAGTGTCAGAACAGAGTCAAAATGTACAGCACCCAGCTGGGCACAGCGGCGCATGCACAGTGGCGACAACTTAGGGAGTCACAGTGGGGTCTGGGGATCACAGTATAAGTCCCGCCCATGGCAACACAGTGAGACCTAGTCCCAAAAAATACCTGGGTGTGGTGACACGTGCTTGTAATCCCAGCTACCTGGGAAGCTGAGGCTGGGGATGGCTTGAATCTGGGGTACCCCAGGCAACGTGAGCCTGGGTTCCACAGGCAAAAACAGCGAGACCTAGCCTCAAAAAAAGAAAAAAAAAGTACAGCACCCAGCTGGTACCTGAGAAGAGCTGCTTGGTGTGGGGAACCCATAGGTGTGGAGAGCACAGTGTTCTGAGAGGAATGTAAAATGAAGCATCTCTACACACTTGGTCGACCCTTTCTACCAGACTTAGATTTATAATGGGCGTTTCCTGATACCCACAAACTCTCGTCACCAAACTCATTTATAGATCATCATTCCTCCGTGCACCTAAGACATGATTTCATATTTCTAAAACTGAGGCAAGCTGGGTCAGGTGGTGCAAGCCTATAATCCAAGTGCCATTGCTTGAGTTCATGGGTTCGAGACTACCCCGGACAACATAGTGAGACCTGATCTCGAAAAAGCAGCTGGGTGTGGTGGCGGGTGTCTGTAATCCCAGCTATCTGGGAGGCTGGGGCTGGGAATCACTTGAGACTGTGGGGACTATCCCGGGCAACACAGCGAGACCTAGTCTCAAAAAAAAAAAAAAATAATAATAATAATAAAACTGAAGCAGATCTCACCATGGGCCTGAACGTCTAATGCAGAAGGAATTTCTTTCCTGAAAGTTGTTACTGCGTAGTGACGTCACTTCAAAAATAACGCATCTAAACATACACGGTTACCAATTTCATTTTTTGACTTGTTCACTTTACAGCTGAGTCAACTGCTCGCAGCTGATTGTCTGGCAATCTGAAACGATTGCCCCTTTTCAGCAGATACACACCAGTTGTATCAGTTCCTTGGCAAGCTGGACTACGGACATTTCAAAATTGGTTCCAATGTTGTAAATTTCCCCTGGCTTCCCTTTTTGGAGGACTGTGAGAAATGCTTCCACTACATCAGTAGCATAAAGGAAGTTTCTTGTCTGAAGTCCAGATCCATGAATGCAGCTAGAAAGATCAAATGAAAAGGAATCAATCAGAGTGTGAGCCCTGATCAATCAGCCCTCTTAAAGCAGAGTAAGGGAGTGTCAGGGTACAAATCCAGAACAATTTCCACAGGCTCCAAGAAATCTCTCACCAAGACACACGTTCTTGTGACTTTTCTTAAACGCATCCATTGTTCTTGAGTCATCGCCACACTTCCTGAGGGTGTTCAGTAGGGAAGTAGAAACTTAGAAGTGACCCCCGAGATTTATCAATTTTATACCTTAAATTTATTTGGAAGAAATGTCTACAGTTCTATACATGAAATAAATCAGGAGTCTATGGCCACACCCCCCTGCACACACCCAATCTTGACTGAAAAGGTGAAATTACATCAAGATCAATGTCAAATTTTAATGGCATAAGTCGAAGTTCTGGAACAGGCTATTTGAAACTCAAAGAACCTTTGCAAGGAAATTATACATAAAGACAAGCTACAGGTTAAAACAATTTAAAATAGTATTGCAGGGATTGTACAAGGAGTTTTAAAATGTGTCAGGCCAGTTGATGTCATGGCCTTCATCTTTAAGACTTAATGACTTTTTCAAAAAGGACTGTCCCCGCAGCTGGACCATAAATGGGGTCCGAGTCTCCTGCTGAAAGGCCTGTGCATGGGTGAAGCCCACCTGGGCCCCTGACTTGGCCTTGGCTGCTGGGGGTCCTGGGGAGGGAGGGCTGTCTTGTTAGCTCTTAAGGTGTTCGGGGGTGGGGGAGCAGCCCTCTTGGTGGGCTACCGGCGGGCGGGGGGGGGGGGGGGGGGGGGAGAAGGGGATCCTTCCAGTTACTCCCACTCCTAACAGATCTCAATGAAGAAGAGAAAACCAACAACCCATTGACCACCACACAGGAGACAGAAGAACAAAGGTCCTGGGCATGATCATCACCTGGGTGGGACCCGAACTGAGCAAGACCAGAAGCACAAGACATGCCTGTGAGACAAGTCACGTAAGTGACCTGGCAAAGAGCTTCCCCTACAACGTTTTAGGGGCTAAAGAAATAAGTCTCCCATCCAGAGATGCCACCACGGTGAGCGATGCACCCTCCTCTCCCATTTGGGAAAGAAAGCCACAGAGAGGGGCTGCAGTCCCACGACAGAACTGTACACCACGAGAACTGCGAGGAGCTGGACTAACCTCCTGCTAGTGTCTGCCCCCACTGGGGAACCCCTCTAAGGCCAGCTGCCGACTTGGGATTCCAATGCAGAGGCTAGAACAGGACAGACACCAGAACAAAGGCGACAGCCTGCTTGAACGAGGGGGCACAAATCCCAGCCACCACTTGAGTCTGGAGAAACGGAGACTTTCAACTTAAGGAACCTGGAGGACAATGCCACACACCTGCCTGACAAGAGCTCCCAGGTGAGCCTGGATCGATCACCGGCCTCAAAGTTACTCCTAGAAATTTAAACAGCATCGAGTAATAACTCCCAGGAGCTCAGGTCCTCACCCAGGAAAAGAACATTTACCAGATAAAGGGAGAGATCAACGGCCAGACAATGACCAGCTGACCAACAACGTTATCAACCAACAACTGGCAGAAAGAGGGGAGTCAGAGTGACTGGGGGGGGGGAGACACAGAGGGAAGGGGGAAGAGGGAGGGACAGACATAAGGGGGACAATAATTACACAAATGTGATGAATGAGATTGTAAGAAAATCATAAAAAAATTTTTTTTAAAAAAAGGATTGTCCCCAAATACTAACAACAAGCCAGAAAAACATGAGTACAAAGGTAAATGATAACATACCATTTCCTGTTGTGTTGTAGTAAAGATATAAATTTTGGAATAACCTATAAGAACATGGAAATATCACTTCAGACTTTGGAATTTCACTTTAATGGAATTTTACCTTAATATGAATCCAAAAGCAACATGGCAAGTATAGACATGTGAACAGTAATTTTTATCAGGAGCTCAAGAAAAAAAAGCACCCACAATTTTGATAAATAAAAGAATTCCTAAATAGTGTCCCATTTCCAAATGAAACTAGTTATCTACTAGGTAAATACTAAGATAAGTGGAAACATTCAGAATATATGTCCAGGAACAATTTGTTCTCAACACAAAACTCACTTTTGAGTTGATCTTGTTGATTTTTATAAAGACAGGGATCATATCTGACTACTTTACATGCAGTATTTATTCAGGTAGGGCTTGGGCAGTCAATTAAAAGTAAATTCCAGTGCCCCTCGAGTCAAAGAAAATTTGTGAAATAAGGCAAAATAAGGAATGACTAAATGGGTGGCAAACCTGCTAGAGATATTCCAAAAGCAAAGCAAAGTGGCTATTATTCAGTTAACAATTTATTATTAATAGCCAGCAGTTGCAAGGCCCTTCCCCATGGCAGAGAGATCAACGCGGCTAGGCAGAAAGAGCAATAGTGACTCAAAATTGGGCTCCGTGACACAGGAGCTACCACACAGGCATCTTCAACCCGGTAACGACAGTTACTTTCTGCTACCTGTACAGCTTTCTGGAGGTGACGCTGGTCAGCAATAGTGAAGAGGAGCTGGGGAACAGTTAGCCAGGTAACTGCACCACAAATGCATGCCCACATTTCCCACATCACTTTCTAACTAGTTGTTACAGTTCTACAAATCCTGATGAACTGGCCAGGGGATGCCAGGGGTGTGAACTGGAGCATGTTGGCAGTGAACAGAGCAAGCTAGGGCATGTCAGGACCCGGCCAAGGACAAGGCATTGTCACAAGCATCCTCTCCCGGGGTCCTACAGACTCCTTGCGAAGAACTGTCCGTACCACCCCGACTTAAAGTCAGCACTCAAAGGTGCGATGGTGGTGCCAGCTGGTGAGGACCAGGTAGGAGCGGACACTCAGGGTTTCCACACGGACCCTGACAGGGTCTGAATGTGAACTACAGGGCATACAGAACTGTGGGTAATTACAATGCAGGTTATTCTGGACAAATAACCGAAGCAAGATTCCTCTCAGAGATGCGAAGGAAGGACTATCACTAAAGCCCACTATGCGTTCTGAAGAAAAACGTACCTTCTCTGGATACTGATGTGGTCCATACACGTTACTGCTTCTCGTGATGACAGCTGGGAACTGAAAGGAGTCAACATTAAGGTCACAAAAGGCCGGATCACGATGAGCACCTTTTGGCTGAAGAGTCCATCACACCGTGAGGACAGAAGCAGAGTGACTATTTTTTCTAATGTCAGGTTCCAGAAGACAAGGGAAGATGGGATTCAGAGAAAAGCAGCGGTTCCAAAAGGAAGGAGTGTAGCTGGGCGGGGTGGCCCACACCTGTTGTACAAGTGCTGGGAGGCAAGAGTCCTGGGATTGCTTGAGTTCGCGGGTTCGAGACTACCCTGGGCAACATAGTGAGACCAGATCTCAAAAAAGCAGCCGGGCGCCACGCGGGTGCCTGTAATCCCAGCTACCTGGGAGGCTGAGACTGGGGATCACTTGAGGTGCGGGACTGGGACTACCTGGGCAACATAGCAAGACCAAATCTCAATAAAAAAAAAAAAAAGGAAGGAGCATAGCAGCCTCCTCGGTGGGTTCAGGGAGAGAGAACACAGGTAGGGGCAGGTTTGTAAGTCTGACAGGCCTAAATTAGGGACTTGATCATTTGCACCTGGTCATTTCAGAGACAGTCCCCCGCCCCCACCCCACCCCCCTAGAGTCTAGGTTTGGTTAGGTATTACACTTGGAGTGTTCGCTCCCTGCTATGCCAATATAGATATCTGCTATGCCAATATAGATAGCCCCCTGGCAGAGGGGAGGACCATGTTGCTGGGACCGAGAAGGTGAGAGAATTCTCATTCATTCCTCAGCTTGCCTTTCTGACCCAGAGTCAGCATGACTGAAACATCAGTGGGAAGTTAAGCCAAGGGGATTTGAGCTGAAGATTTAGTGGGTTTCAGTTCCCCCACCAGTGATGTCAGAGCCACTCAGGGGGACTCTACCTCCCCTTCCTGAGGAGCCAAAAAGAGCTGAATCCTGGGGTGAAGACAACCCGGAGGGAATCTTCCTGCCTGGTTTCCTTCACTCACCGGATTTTGAGGATCAAGACATTACAACCAGGATTTTCACTGAAGCTGAGACACCACCGTTAGTCAAGTAGGAAGGAAAAAACCTTTAGAAATCATCCCTTCATCCCACGATGCACTGAACACGAAAGCAGAAGCTCAGACTTTGCCCTCCAATCAAAATGGTTGTTTAAAATTCTTAACTGACAGCTCTCCTCAGTCTGTGTCTCTGCAAATGAGATGTTACTAGTGCTGATGTGAAGTGCTCCCACCTGCAGCCAAAGAAAAATGACTCAAGAGTTTCTGAAACCAGTTCCTACCTGATAGCGTTCCCAGTACGACTGTACAAAACATTCGGCAGCTGCTTTGGATGATGCGTAAGGATTGGTAGGTTGCTTGGGGGACGATTCATCAAATTCCTAATTTAAAAAGAAACATTTTGTAAAATCAATATGAAGCATAGTTCTGAAGTAGAAAAATCTGAAAAGCTGTCATGAACGTGAAAGGTTCGTGATCACCATATTCACATTACAATTTCAAGAAAAACTGAAAACGTGTGACTGGTGTTTTTATATAAATGTAGGCATCTACAGAGTAATCGCTTTAAAACTCACCCAACTCTACTAGGTAGGTAGAGGGAACAAACGCAAAGGCCCTAAGAGGGAGGTTAGGACATATGGAACACTGAAGGCTGCCGTCGAAACATGACCAGGTTTTCAGCAGAGTAAGGCCGTAATCTGACTTAGCTTTTAAAAACCATTCCGTTACCGTGTCCGACCTCATGCAGGATTCAAGGAGGAGGAAGTTTATTCGATTAGAAACTGCCAAGAAAGTCAGACATAGTTGCTTCTCAGAGGCGGGACTGAGAAGTGTTTGGGGTCTGTTTTTCCTTATGCTGAGTCTTTCCAAACTACAGCAGGCTCTTGAATCTTGCCTTGTTCGATGCCATTTTGCTGTGACTTTGATAAAAAAAAAAAAAAAAAAAAGCAACTCAACTGATGTCTAACAGGACAAGGACATGAAAGGAACTGCTTTCATGATGGCTTAAAGTCCAGAGTCTGAGAACCTGTTGACAAGGTTATGGACTTTCTGTGTCTCTTTTTCATTATGTAGGTGTTTTTGATCAAAACAGATGCTAGAGAGATAGATGGTAGGGAGGAAGGGAGGGAAGAAGGAAGGTAGGAAGGGATAGAGGGAGGCAGAAAAGAAGGAAAGAAGGAATAAGATCACTGCAAACACTATTAAAAAATAGACCAATGATCAAAACAAGCTAAAAAACAAACTGAAGTTGAAGTTTACAACTTGGGGGATGGGGGAGGGAGGACGAGGGAGGGAGGGAATGATCAGGGAGGGGAGAGCCCTGGGGATTACAAAGATGTGAAATAATTATCTATATAATAAAACTATTTAATAAAAAAAAAGAAAAAGAAAAAAGGGTTTGGGACTGCCAGGAGACTATTCAGCCCTAGCCAACTATCTTTTATCATCTATCTGTCTGTCTGTCTTTTGGTCATCATCATCTACCTACCTGCTTGTCATCTCATCCATCTATTCCATTACCTTTTGTCTTTTTGCTCATTCAAGACCTACCTTTACCCTAATCTGGGGGCTTAGTGTTAGGTCAGTGCCTTTATTTAATCAAAGAAAGATGAAGTTTCCCCCATCATGCGAATGGACCCTGAGCCTCTGTCTCAACCAAAGACCAGGAAATAGAGGGACATGGATGACGATATGTTACAAGATCTCCTTGAGCTGGGTCAGCACTTTCAAAGTTGAAAGGGGCACAGACCAGCTGGGGATGCTGATCCAGTGACTATTCTGTGCAGCACTTCTGGGGCCATTACCCTCTTTTACGATCATTTTTGTCAGGACAAGAAAATAGCAGAAGTATCTAAAAAAAATGAACAACAAAAAACACAGACCAGTGAATGGACCCCCCCTTTTTATCTATAAAGTTTAGTGTTTACAAACAAGAAGGGAACAGATTCCAGTTCTACGGTACCTTCATACTCGGTACCTTCATACTCGGTACTCCCCACTGCAGGGTGCTTTTCTGAGTGGAAGAGGAAGGTGAGGGGCCGTGCACTGTGGCCTAATTCGGACATTCTTTGGCCCTTGAGAGTGACAGTCAAATGTGGGGCTGAGCTAAAACGGTGAGATCTGCTGCTTTCCTGTGTAACTGTCAGTTCAGTCCCGTCTAGCTCTACCCACACGAGGCTGCTGTTCCTCAGTTGGGGTGGCACCATTTTATTTGACCAGAAGAGACAGTTGAATAACATTCTGGAGGGTTCCAGGAAGGAAAACAATTAGGGAATGGTAAAAGCCCAAAGCCCTGACTGGGGAGGGTGGGGGTGGGGAGGCTGTGCATCCTGGCCCGTGGCTAACAGGTGGAAGGTACTTTTCCTAGGCTTACCTTGTCAAGGCTGCCCCCGTAGACCTCGTCTGTGCTGACGTAAATAAATTTCTCCACTCTGGCTTCGTGCGCAGCATTTACCAGAACGTGAGTGCCGTAAACATTGACATACGTAAACTCAAAGGCACGTACAAATGAAAGGTCTGAGAAAAGAAAGCAATGCTAGAGCACTTCAACCCAGAGGGAGAACAAAGACCAAATGGTGCATTAGGGTCGAAGGACAGCACTATTCGCCTACCACTGTATCTCTAGCAGTTTTACAAACAACATGCAAATGCACTGATGTTCATGATTTCCTTAAGTCCCCTTAAGAGCACATGCATTCCTAGAGCCAAGAGAACAATCAGGGCTAAATGAGCAGGAAGGATTACCTTTTTATTCTTAAGGGGAAAATAAATGCTATACCTAAATTTTAAATGCGCTGAAAAAAAAAAACAACCTTTTTTTTTAATAAAAACTTCCAGTTTCTACTAAGAGAGGGCTAGTCCTTTCAGGTCAAACTGTGATGGCTGAAAACAACAATAAATGTTATATTAAATTATTTTAAAAACTCACTTTCAGGAACTGATCTGCTTCATCTAGGCATGGGGAAACTTTTCCTAACTCTGACTAGCAATCCAGAAGCAAATGAAAAAAAAAAAAAATTGATAACTTTGACTACATAAAAATTCTTGCATGGTTAAAAAAGTGTGTGTGTGTGTGTGTGTGTGTGTGTGTGTGTGTGTGTGTGTATATATATATATACATACATACACAACACAGATATATGTATATATATACAAAGTAAAAAGATGAAAAACTGGGAATATATTTGAATTTGTTAGAAACAAAGGTTAATCTCTTCTGTCTATAAAGACGTCATATAAAATCAAAGGAACAGGCATATATTAAAATTAGTGGAAGACAAACATAGAATTTAGATGAAAATAAAAACTCCTTTAAGATGCTGAACCTCAATTGTAATACAGAATTCAAACTGAAAACTCACCGATACCATGTCTTATCTATCAGACTGGCAAAAACTCAAAAGTTTGACATTATATTCGAATGGCGAGGCTATGGGGGAAAAGGTACTTTACGTATTGGGGATGGGAATGTGAACTGCTTACAATCTCTAAGGAAGGACATTTGGCAATGCCGAGGCAAACTCTCACTACTCCTTGCACAAAATGACACAAATTGAGAAGTCTGACAAAATTAAAGAGAGATCTGGAGCAAAAGAAAATCTTACACACTCCTGCAGGAGTGGAAATCGGTACCATCACTTTGGAAAGCAGTTGGATGTTATCTCAGCATGCAAATCATGTGGTTGTGGGTACCAAGATACATGTGTAAGAACATTTGTGGCAGTTGTGCTCAAAACTGCCGCAAAGTGTAAGCAACCCAAAGCTCACCAAGAGTAATAGAACAGATAAACTGCATGCAGTGAGAAATGCATCACTGTGCAACTTTGTCCTTGTGTGACATTCAAAGAGTACAATTCCACAGCCTAGATGTGCGGCCTACCTCACGCCCAAGCTTGGTGGCACAGCGTTCTGGAACCAGCCGTGCTGCACGGCTGCGTGTCATTGATTAAAACTTGGTTAAGCAACGCATGACCTATTCTCACGCATTGCACCTCTAGTATATACTAACAAAATGGCCATATTATAGATCGACAAGAATGAACACGTGTGCTTCTACCCAACTCCACAGATGAAAAAGCAAGACCCAAACCCCTACATGTCCTATTATGTACACGGTGTTACAAAATTTTAACACTGGCAATATGCTCTCTAGGGATAAATACACACACATAGGTAAGACTGTAGAGAAAACCATTTTTAATTTCAAAATGAGACACGAAAGTAGTGGTAATACCATCACTAGAGAGGGTTCAGCAACATTCCATTTTTGTTTAGGTGATGCTACAGGTATATTCGCATTATTCCTAGTCACTTGACTTCAATTCTGAATTCTTTTGAATATATCCTATATTTCATTGTATAAAACATTAGACAAAATTAGAAGGAACTACCTTATGTGCACCAAACAGCATAGCTAATAATATAATATTTCAACTGTGCATCCATCATGACCCAGTTTATTTATTTGTTTAATCTATTTTTTTTTTTTTTTTTGAGACAAGGTCTCACTGTTTTTGCCTGTGGAACCACAGGCTCACGTTGCCCAGGGTACCACAGACTCAAGCAATCCCCAGCCTCAGCTTCCCAGGTAGCTGAGATTACAGGCGTGTGCCACCACGCCCAACTATATTTTTTGTAACTAGGTCGTCTCGCTATGTGCCCGTGGCAGAATTTGAACCACGATCCCTGGTCCCAGCTGTGGCTTCCTAGGCTGCCACTTACAGGCATGTGCCACCATGCCTGGCCAAAAAATTCACCCAGTTTAAGAAAAACAACACAAAAAGATGCAGTTATGGGCCCATCTCCCCAGAAGTAATCACTACCATGAACGGGGCTAAACTCAAAGTTTTAAATAGCATTCAAGGTCCTCTCTCAACCTACACTAATAAAAGCGATTGCAAAACACCAAGTATCTCAGCGACAGTAAACATATCTTATTTTTCTAGTACAGTATGACATGTGCTCTTTCCAAGACATATATATTAAGTATCTACTCCTTCAAACCCATTCCCAGACTTTGGTTTAGACTAGTTAACAGCTGAGAAGAAAAACTGCCCACCAAAACTGTAACATCAAGCAATGCTTACCTACATGTGTTTGTGCAGCAAAATGTAGGACTATATCTATTTTCTCTGTTTCAAAAAGCAGTTTTACAAAGCGAGAATCACATATGTCACCCTATATTAAAAGAATGAGAAAAAAATGTAAACCTCATTAACTACACATGATTAGGTACAGGGGCAAAAAATAACAAGAAAAAAAACGAATTCCTCTTCCAATCACCTTATTTTAATATAGAATATCTTAAAAGTTCAATCAGGAGCTCAAGTAAACAGAATAACGATGTTTTCCTCTAGCATCTTGGGAAATAAGATATTCCATTTAAAATATATTTTGCAAATAAGTAGATAAAGCATGGTTTTATTAAGTACTAACTAGCAAGAGTAGTGTTAGCTCTTTCTCATAACATCCATGCCAGTTGAAGGTTACCGTATTAATCAGAAAAATTTAAACTGATATTTAAAAGTATGAGATAATCATTACTGAAATACATTAAAGTGTAACAGCTGGAATGACACTTTCATAGTGTCATAGTTATACTGTGGTAACACTATCACTAGCGTTATGAGCAGTGTTCCAAACACTTTCATAAGTGTATTTCACCATACTAAGGAAATGTATGAATAGCTTGGATGCTATGTGCTTATTTCATTCTAAAAATATGTATTTGTAACAATTCTTCAAAGACAGGAGACTTTCACAAAGAAAAGACTCATGACGTGGATGCTCAATATAATCTTCAAAATGTGTGGTTAGAAAGTTGATAGCATATCTTAAAAAATAAATCACAGGACACTTTCATTTGACATTAAAATGTCCCATTGCAAATAAAGATAGTATAAATCCTGTCTCTCAGTTTTATACTTATGATTCTTCTAAGTATGATGGAGTATTTGGCTGGTAGCAAATCTCTCTGAGTGACAGCATACTTTATACCAATCTATTTCGATTCCAGCAAGGCCTTTTTTTAAAAAAGTCAGTGAGACTTAAACACAGAAATTATGTAAGTTCAATCAGCTACTCAGATCCGCCAAGGCACCAAAAATCACATGTGGCTTTCTAAGCAGAGCCAGTAGAAAAATAGCATTCTCCAGGGCCCACAGTCCCTTTGGAAATGAAGAGGTCTTTAATAAGTGTGCTTTCTAAGTTCATGTTATACAAACTTGTGAAGCAGAAAGATATAATCTCTGATTGACAACAGCGAGAGGTACAGTCTAATAATTATATAATAAAGGAACTTCTTTCATACCTGTATAAATTTGTAGTTTTGCTTGTCAGAAATGGTTTCAAGATTCTTCAAGCTTGCACAATAATCCAGCTTCAACCAGGAGTGTTGGGAGTTGGGGGGGAAAACACAAAAAGTAATGATAACTTTTCTGATAAAATATCAATTTATTTTAAAGACTGCAGATGTTCTGATAATAAGAGAACTGTAATAGAAGAACCTGTAATAAAAGAACATGTCTTCTTACAGTGTTTACTTTTTGTATTTGACAACGTTTCTGACATCTTCAAAACAGCACATTTAACTTGGTTACTTTTTCCAAATTTGAAAAAATTACTTTTCATAAACTCCTTTAAAAGGTTTTCCTGCCCAGATTTGCATGCAGTCATTGGTGGCTACAAGGAACTAGTGGTTGAAAATAATCACTATGTTAGCATATTATAATTCATTACATCTATTTCTGAGTTAACTATTGGTAAGCTGGTGTATAGGTGGGGGTGTGTAAAAAATCATTGTGCATGATAGTTTGGGAGATAAAAATTCATAAAGCTTAAAGTTGTTCTTTGTCTATTTATTTTTACTGTTATAACTTATGAAATTGACATAACTATTGGCACTTTATTTTTAAAGTAAAAAAAAATCCAGGAACTACCAATTATGGCTGTCAAACTCTATTACAGAAATGCCCTTAACACTAAATTAACTGTACTTTAATTGGAAAAAACACGCAATTCCCCAGCAGGTAGCAATTGCAAAATCAAATAATAAAATAATGAATCAAATAATCAGAATTTCACAGTGCCAAAAATTGTTAATAATTTTTAAGATTACACTATTAAAATTATTAAGAACAAAGACTGTCTTTGGTAAAAATGCTGCACTTTTTAAAGCTTTTACTTTATGAGCTACCGTAATAACTGAAAAGGTTTTAGAACACTTGATGTAAACTTAAATACAAAATAACTAAGTCCGATTGATCAAAAAAAAAATTTAAAGCTGAAGAACAAACTAAAATATCAGCATAATTATAATACTTTAAAAAATGTAATTAAATTTTAATGCATGAAGTTCAATTTTATTATACTCACCTTGTCTAGATTTATGATCATATAGTTTGGATAATCTTCCACTAAAGAGACAATCACATGTGATGCACTGTAAGAAAAAGTAATCTTATTAATAGGAAAATTGAAACAAACTTACATTCTTGGATGTCTTCGGAAGCTGTCAGGTATTTGGAAAAGATCTAAAGGTAACTTTCAATTTTTCCAAGAGAATAGAAATAATAGGCCGAATATATGCACATTCCCCGTTTTCACTATACTCCCAACAGTATCAACAGTTCTACACTGTGGAGAAGAGGATGGGTGACCATGGGTCTAAGAAAAAAAACTAGGTGAAGCAAAGGATGTTCTTATGGCTGCTCTGAGTGTACAAGTAAAGGAGACAAATAGAATGCAGGTCGCTCCTGTCACCGGTCTGAATCCAAAATGGACTTTTTCAGAGGTTGTCGGTGTAATTATGGAAAAGAGCATAGTTGAGTTGTTCGTACGCACAGTAACTCTGCTGCTTATCTTATGGTGGCAGAACTGGGTGTAAATCAGAACCCTGGAGGAATCTTAGCAAAAGCGAGGACGTCGAGGTCTAACAGCTAGCTCCCTGGGTTCAGAGGACCCCCAAGTAGAACCTGAGGCAAAGCTCAATGGTTCAGCTTGGCTTTTATCCTATACACCTAAAACAACGAGCGCCTAGGAATAAGGGCACGATCATAAACCCAGTCGGTACAATTACAGAGAACCATCATGAACAAGAATAAGAACAATTACAGAGAACCATCATGAAGTGAACCTGCCATTCTTCTGGGTGCTGAGCGAAGTCATTTTCTGCCCATGCGTGCACATTCCAGGAGTGGGGGTAGGGTGGACGGTGCAGGCAATAAAGGAGGAAACGCAGAAACACCCGTGGGGAGAGTTGCAAGGGAAAGGTGTTCCTGGGGAGAGGGGCAGTTTCGTTAGGGGGTTCCGGTGCCTCTGGGAGGAGTCAGAGGAAGTCAACAACAGAATGGAGTTATGCAAACAGCCTTAGCCAAGGGGAAGTAAGAGCAAAGGCCTCCGGACAGGAACTGTCAGGCCCACTGTGCAGAAAAGCAAGGGGTGGACCGCAGGACCAGGCGGGGAAAGGCGGGCTTCTGCACTCCAGATGGTTCTGCACTTCTAGATGGTTGATTCCAAGTCTGACAGCAGTCACTGGAGTAAAACTCCATGCACGGGTTTACTGACGAAACAGACTCCTGCGTGAGGCTCAGACTTGAAGGAAATCAGTGGACAGTAGCAGTGTGGGCACGAGAAGACAGTGACATGGGCTTGGATGGCAGGGGTGAGGGGTGAGCAGTGGTCCTCTTGGAAAGTGAGCGAGGATTTGCTGACGTGGGTGTGAGAGGGACAGGACAGAAGAGCGTGTAGGACCGGTCTAAGCTCCAACCTAGGTTTAAGTCTGCTGGACAAATGAATGCCTTGCAGTCACCCAAAGGCGGGTTTCGGCGCCACGAAGGACAAGGCCTGGTTATCTGGTAGGGGTGAAGGGCGGAGGTGGTGCAGTGGGTGAGCAGCTTAGTGCAGGGAGA
>PVHY01018481.1:0-29144 GCA_004024945.1 Uropsilus gracilis
AGTCTTAAAAAAAAAAAAAAAAAGCAGCAGTGAATGGAGGAACTTGGCCACCAGTCTGGTGGTTTGGGCTGGAGAGTCATCAAAGCATTCCCTGCCTACTTCAGGCAGGAAAACAGGTGCTGGATTGACTGATCATGCACCTCTCTGTTGATCTCCTTGCCTCTCCTTAATTCTCTTTAACATTGAATCCACAGGTCCCCCAAGGAATCCTTGAGCGAAATTACGTGCTCAGTCTGAACATAACGGGGAAAGCTGGAGCCACTCTTGATCTTCTGGTGGAGAACATGGGACGAGTAAACTATGGCAGTGGCATCAAGGATTTCAAGGTAGGACCAGCTGCAGTGTTGCTGTTAGGAGTGAAGATGAAGCATTTACAGGACGGTGCCTTAGCTATCTGAGGAGGTTTTTATAAATCTATTTAACACCCCTCTACCCCCACCCCCCACTCCCTTCCCCCACCCCCAGCCTGCATTCCTCCCGTGCAGCCCTGTTAACATAGAAGTAATTTTTACAAGCCTATGTACTTTGCCACATTTGATGAGTGAACCTACCCTGATTTGTTTTGCAATGCAGAAGCTGTGTTATTTTGAAGACCTGTTTTTCTCTGCAGGTGGTAAGAGAGTTGAGCATTGCACCCTGAACATTGCCCTTGTGTTTGAGTTGTCAGCTAGTAGAAAGAAGCAGAAGGAGGAAGCCACTTTACCATGCTTTTCCTTTGTTTGAAAAACCCAGGCTAGCTCTCTCAGGACACTCCCTTGTCAATGAAGATAATTTAGCATTTGGTCTGCTGTTTTTCTGGGTGTGCTCCAGCCATAGCAAACTCTTGAACTGTAAAGAGTCTTTTCCCTTGGTGCACTGCCTCTTGCCTCGCTTGGTTACCCAGGTGGTTAGTCCAAATATGTTTTTCTAACACATTTTTCGGGTATTATTCAACATGCACTTGTTAAGCTTGTACCCTGTGCAAGAGGCTCCATGAGGGCCAAAGATGTTGAGATAAAGGACCCTTGAGGGTAGCTCACCGTTTGCTAGAGAAGTTGGGCACAAAGGAATCATGGTACCAGCAGGTCTCGAACAGGATAGGTGTCTGAGCTAGTTCTTGGCCCTCTTGGTGGCAACACAGGAGCAAGGCTGTGCAGAGGCCACCTTACCTTCAGGATAATGTCCATGGTCTTGTCCTTGGGCTATAATTAGTGATCATCCTGCTTGGCTCTCACTGCCAGGTTGAATTGTGCAGTGACAGTGACTCATCCTGTCTCTGGGTCCCCAGTTACATGACACAGTTACCACTGACACAGTTACCATTCACTAAATGCCCAGTGGAAGCTTGGTACTTAGAGGGTCCTGGGACAAACTTGGGGTCCCACAGGGATGGAAAAGTTCCTCACCTGAAAGGCTGGGAAGGGAAAGATGATGAGCCAAGAACACAAGTGTTGATGCTGTGGCCCCTGCTAGACACAGCAACTTAAGAATGCAAGACTGAGGATCCGCATTTTTTTCACTGCCCTTTTAGTCCTTTATCAGAGATCAAAGTATCATCATTCATTTCCTCTCATTTAGCCCTCCGATGGGTGAGTGGACTCAGGTGTGATCATGTGTGTGCGTGTTGCTGAGGAGCTCAAGGTCAAGGTTTGCTTTCAGTTAAAGACCAGTGGCAGAGTCCATACCCTCCCACCATTCCTTCTGCAGCAGACTGGATGACCTGCTTCCCCAATTCCATTTGTTCTCCCAGTCCTCAGAGTCCCCCATCTTTTCTTCCTTTCTAGCAATGACTCTGAACCACAGACTACTTTGGGCACTGAAGGTCAAAAACTCCCTCTCTGTGGAGGCAGAACTCTGCACCTTTTGTGAGAATATCCTGGTCATCAAAGAGAGAAAAAAAAAACTGGTTTGGGAAATGTACCCCTTCCTGGGGGATGTCACTCCACCTCAAGTCACACCTGCCTTACATCAACACAAAGTTTGAGTCTCACTGACTACTGAGTACTGCAAACAAATTGTATCCCAATTTGCTTTTCCAAAGCCAGGCGTGGTGCCTGCAGTCCAAGTGCTGGGAGGCAAGAGACCAGGGATCACTTGAGTTCGAGGATTCGAAATTACCCGGGGCAACATAGTGAGACCTGGTCTTGAAAAAGCAGCTGGGTGTGGTGGCAGGTGCCTGTAATCCCAGCTACCTGGGATGCTGAAGCTGGAGATCACCTGGGTCCACGAGGCCGGGACTACCCCAGGCAACATAGTGAGACCTAGTCTCGAAAAGGAAAATTTTGCTTCTCTAGGAATCCAGGATTGGAACTCAGAGGCACTTGAACTCTCTTCCCTCCCATGCCTGTTCATTGCTGTTTCTTCGTTGCAGGGTCTGATTTCTAACCTGACGCTCAACTCCAAGATCCTCACAAACTGGACCATCTTTCCACTGAACACTGAGGATGCCGTGCGCCACCACTTGGGGACCTGGGGTGACAATCTCAGCAGCCCCAATAAAACACGTGCCCGAGGCTCATCTAACTACACACTCCCAACCTTCTACAGTGGGAATTTCTCCATCCCCGGTGATATCCCAGAGTTGCCCCAGGACACCTTTCTCCAGTTTATTGGATGGACAAAGGTACGTGTCTTCCTGGAAAGTGTTTCCCCTCAAGTCTTAAACATCTGGTTTTCAGCACATGAGAAAGAACTTAAAAAGGGCTGTTAATGAAATGCTGTGTGACAGATCAAGGAGAGGAGGATGGGGAAGAAAGATCGGAGGATATAAGGCTGGTCTTTGAGGAATATAAACATAACATTGAATGAGGAAAGACCAAAGTAGGAGGTGGGAAAGGAGCACATATGCTGCCAAGAGGACAAGTGAGGGGAAGTGAGATTTAGCAATATGAGGTTCCTGGAACCATTAGCAAGTGTGTGTCATGGATGACACCCTATTGAGTGCAGGGTGAGGGAATGAACATGTAGATATGGAGACTTGCATGTCAACATTCTTTGAGAAGTTTGAACAAGAAGAGGAGAACAATTTATTAATAGCTGGAAGAGAGAGGGACCAAAAGTACATATGTTATGTTTAATAAATACCCTTTAACTTTTTTTGCTTTTATATTATGTAACTTTGTATTATATAAGTATTGTTTAAATATTTATGGAAATGAATGTTCATTTCATTGTTTGAAAGATTCTCTGATTTCCTTTATCATTTTTTTCTTTGACATAATTTAGATATGTGCTGTTTATTTTTATCTATTTGAGTTTTTTAGGATATCTTACTATAGATTTCTAATTTAATTCCACTCTAAAACTTTTACAAAAAGGGAAAACTCTTTGTGACCTTGGGTTAGGTAAAACTTCTAAGATTTGACACCAAAAGCATGATACTTAAAGGGGAAAATGGATAAATTAAAAATGTTTGTACCTCAAAAGATGACAGTAAGAAAGTGAAAATTCAAGTCATTAGAATGGGAGAAATATAACAAAAGGCTTATATTCTAGAACATATAAAGAATTCTTACAACTGAATAATAGGGAAACAAACAACCCATTTAAAAATGGGCAAAGGACATTTGCCCATTAAATAAACATTTCACCAAAAAAGATATATACCTGGCTCTTGAAAATATGCTTAACATTCACCATGATTAAGAAAGTAGAAATCAAAGTCACAATAAAATACTACCTCACACTCACGAGCAATACTTTAATAATAAAAGATGAACAATGATGAATGTTAGCAGCGATGTGAAGAAATAGAAACCCTCCCTCATTGCTTGGCAGAGTGTAAAACTTTGCAACAGAGGTTTTTTCCCTGTGTTAAACAATAGAATTAATTTAGGACTCATCAATTTTACTCTAGGTATGTACCCAACAGAAATGGAGATGTGTCTGTACAAGGATTTGAAATGTTGATAGCAGCATTATTCATAATAATTCAAAAACTGAAAATAATTTAGATGTCATCAACTGATAAATGTATAAATAAATAGTGGCATATCCATACAATTTGGAATCCATACAAAATGGAATAGCATTTCACAGTTAAAAGGAATAGAGTACTACTACCTCTCACAACTTGAATGAATCTGAAAAATATTATGCTAAGTAAAAGTCATTATAAAAGACCACATTTTAGGCCAGGCATGATGGTACTTGCCTGTAAGTGGCAGCCTAGGAAGCCGCCACCAGGGCCAGGGATCGCAGTTCGAGTCCCGCTGGGGCCAACACAGCAAGACCTAATTCCAAAAAAATAGATGGGCATGGTGGCGCGTGCCTATAATCCCAGGTACCTGGGAAGCTGAAGCTGAGGATTGCTTGAGTCCATGGTACCCCTGGGCAACGTGAGCCTGGGGTGCCACAGGCAAAAAATAAGGAGACCTAGTTTCAAAAAAAAAAAAAAAAAAAAGACCACATTTTATAATACTCCATTTAAATGAAATGTTCGGAAAAGGCAAATCTATAGAAATAGAGATGGATGCGTGGGTGCCTGAGGATGAGGATGAGAATGGAGAATGATTGCAAATGGATATGGGGTTTTTTGAGGAAGGATGATAGAAACGTTCTAGAATTAAATTATGATGGTTACGTGATCTTCTTAAATTTATTGAGATTTGGTTTATAATCTAGCCTATGATATGGTGTTGCCTGGTGAGCACGCCTCTGGAATTTTAGCTCTAGTATCCTTTCCCTAGTCATTCTGATGGGCTCACCCATCGGGCCTTTGCCCGTTCACCAGTAACTGAGTACAGCCGGGGAGCCTCTCCGGTACATTCTTCAGAGCTACCATGCCCTTGCTATCTTCAGCCTCCAAAGCCCCCCAATTTGCCCAGCAGTCCTTGGGCTCTCTCTCTCTCTCCTTTTCCCCAACTGGCCTTTCTAACCTTTACCTCACACTTTAAGCCGCCTTACCCTCCCCCACTCTCAGCTGAGGACTCACCCTTAAAGAGCTGCTATCAGGTGTAACTCCTTTGTTCCTTCAGTTTCCTGTCAGACTTATCTCTCTGCCTCCACCCTCACTTCCTGCCCAGTGGCCTCTAGGAGGAAGTCTAAGCTCTGAATCCCCTCCCCACCTTTTCCCTCTAAACCAATATCCTGTGCTCGCACTTCCTCCTCCTGCATTTTGTCAGCTTTTTCTGTCACCTCTGCCAGCTCTCATTTTGCAGCCAAGAAGTGATATCTTGGGGCTCTAAGATCTAAAAGCAAAGCAATACCTGGCACAGCTCCCCCCTTTAGCCAGCAGGCTTGTTCTTGTCCCCTTGCTCCCCCTTTTCTTTCCGACTCTCATTTCCCCTTCTCCCTCTTAGTGTCCTGCTTTGTCTTCCTTTCGCTTTCTTCTTGCCCTCCATCCTCTCTGCCCATCTGGCCATCACATCAGCATCCCCTCCAAGTGGCAGTCACTCCCCTGTGAAAGCTTCCTAGACCCTGAGTCCAGGCAGGAGCTGGCCTCATCCTCCTCTGAGTCCCTCCTGTGCCCCACCCCAGGTTCTGTTGTGATGCTCCCTGGCTCAAGGGTGACACCTTATACCACTGAGTCATAAGCTTTATGAGGGGCATTTTTTTAAGTGCCCAGCTCGTTCAGCATCCTGCCATCCAAGTGGGCCTGGAGCTGTGCGAATGCTTTTAGGCGAAGGGCGCACAGACACCCCTGCTTGCTGAGCCTCTGGGAAGGAGGTGAATGGAGGAGTGTGAGCCATCCTGTTGGTGTCAAGCGGTTGGGGGGGGGGGCTGTGGCAGAGAGGAAGACCCAAACACAAACCATGGCTCCCCAGTAGTATCAGTTGAGCGTCTTCAGAGAATGAGCTTCCAGGAGATGCAAAGCAGAGGGAGAGAAGGTCGGTCTCTGCGACAGTCATCATGAGAAGGGCTGAGTGACTCAGAGGGAGCTTGAAAGAGACCTGAAGGAGGGATGTTCCTTCATGAGAGCCAGGAGTTTTGTCAGGGAGGGAATTTCAGGTGGGAGAATAATGGAAGCAAAGTGCAGAAGTGGAAAAGCAGAGTTATTTGGGAAGGTCAGGAGGTGTTCACCTTGATCAGGTCAGAAAGGTCACACAACGACAGTGACTGACCCAGGCGTTCTGCTCAAAACCTGAGATGCTATCTGCAATCATTGCAAGAGGCGCATGTGGTAGGATGTGTGTCATTATCTCCAGTTTGCAGATGAGCAAATAGAGACTCAGACTGAAGGAATTTATGTGCGAGCAGTGCAGAAGTTGTTCAGAAGTAGGTGATGGTGCAGCCCCTGGCCCCAAGTCTGTCTGTCTTGAAGGCCCTGATGAAAAGGCCAGCATCTCTGCCCTGGACTTGAAGGCCAGGCAGGACCTCATGTCAACAATTTAGTTAGGGGCTTTGATCTGTTGAGTCTGATGCACGTTCTGCCCCTTCATGCTCGAAAACTGCATAAGCTGCAATTTCCTAACTCTATCAGAGGGCTCAGACCCACTCCCCCAACCTAGCTAATGGCCACTCCAAAACTAGCACATCATTATTCACAGCAGCATGATCCCAAGTTGCCAAAAGGTGGAGTGTAGTGCCATGTGTAGTGCTCATCTGCCCAGCTCCTAGGACGAGGCTGCTCTCCAGTGCTTCGGCCAGCTTTGTTATGGGCACCCCATCCCTAAACATCCTATCCTGCCAGTGCAGATGCCAGGCCACTGATGACTGAAGAAAAGTGTGGGGTGTGTGTACAATGGAATTTTACCCAGAAGTAAAAGAAATGAAGCGCCATTGCTTATTCCAACACGGTGGACCTTGCCAACGTTACACTAAATGAAAAAGGTAGTCACAAACCCTGCATTTCTTTCAATTCCATATATGAGCTGTCCAGAATGAGCCAATCTGGAGACAGGAAGATACGTGTTGCCTAGAGCTGGGGGGAGGGAAGTGTTGAGGGGGGAAGAGGAAGTGAATGCCAAAGGGTCTAGGGTTTCTTCCTGGAGTGTTGGAAATAGTTGTGTGCATTGCACCACTCTGCCTCATGCTAAAAAATCCCTGCATTGTATACTTTGAGTGGGTTATGTGGTATGTGGATTCTAATCTCACACACATACATACACAGACCCAGCCACAGACCTGAGTAATATAGGTCTGAAGGTCAGAGGCACACATGATGATTGAACAGAAGTGTGTTCTATTATTTCCTGGCGAGCTGCATGCTCTGCGGCCGAGGGCTGTCTCAGCCCAGCTCCTGAGGTTTTGAATGATCAGCCAGCGCAGAACAAACAGACCCGACAATCCACAGGACACTGCACTTTGAGTTTGAGAAGAATGAGCAGGGTGGGGGTGGGAGAGACCAACCAAATCTGAAGCCTGAGCCTTTCCTAACACTATCCCCTGGCACTGGAAGTTCCTTCTGCTGGGCCCTGTCAAGGCCCCTGCCCAGCCTCTTTGCTTGTACGATTCACGTGCTGTAAACAGATGACTTTGATTTAGTGAATGAGGTTAGTGATGAGAGTGATTTGACAGATTTTTCAAAATCACTTCTGATTATTTGGCTTGACATGAGTCGGATGTGGCTTTCGGTTCAGTGCCCAGTGTCAAGTGGAAGCCTTCTGTGGGGAGCAGCGGGCGGTCTGGGGGACATAGGCAGGGTTCTGGGTGCATTGTCTCTACCCACAGACTCCATAGATAGGTGGTTCTCCAGAGCTTTGGCCATGCGGTGTCTGCCAGACCTAAACCGCAGTGATCTGTCACTGCAACCCCATCTGTGCTGTCTCCCTCAGATGGTGTGCTTAAGTCTCCTGTTAATGTCCTCTGCAGCCTTCTTGCATGTTTAAGCTTCTTGGGTTAGGTTTGGCTGCATAACAGAGCAATATGCTGAGAGGGGTAGGATAACATCCCACTTTTCTTCAACCAAAGTTATGCTTTGAAAAGCTCAGGGTCAAAATAGAATGCTGACTAAATTCAATTCTTTAAATGCAAACATTCCCTTTTGAGACTAAAATAAAATCACAAAAGAATTTGTAACAAAGGGTTGACTAAAACCCCTTTTATTTCTAAGCTATTTTTGTGTCTTGCTTTTGACATTTCCAACTCTAATCACATGGTCTTTCTGGTTCCCAATTCTATCCTGAGCAAGACTAAAATGAAAAGATTTTGCTCTTGGTTGGAATGTGAGCCTTCACCTACCTCAGGAAGAGAGGTGGGGATGAAGTTGAGCTGTATAAAGAGTCCTAGACAACAGGGTTCTGAGAGCTTCCAGGTAAGGTGCTGGGAGTTGCACCAGGGAGGCAGGAAGCTCCACCCCATTACCGGCCCAGGATTGTTCCATCTAGCTGTTCCTGAATGGTAGCCATTATTACAAACACATACATGGGAGTGAGATGTTTTCCTGCATTCTCTGAGCCATTCTAGCAAATTATTGCTCCTGAGAAGGAGATTGTAGAACTCCTGATTTATAGCTGGTCATTGAGAAGACTGATAGCCTAGGACTTGTGACTGGTGTCTGGAGTGAGCTCAGTCTTGTGGGACTGAACCCTTCAACTTTTAGGATCAGACACTCTAGGTACATAGTGTCTGAGTTGAAAGGGATCAATGGACACATAGTTGGTTTCCAGAAAACTGGAGAATTGGTTGATGTCAAAGAAAACATCTCAGAAAAAGCAAGGAGAGGAGAGACGATGCTGTTGGAAAAGTTGCCTTGTGCCCTTACCTACCAGGGAGTTTGGCTATTACCTTAAAAACTTTGTAAACTCAGAGGAGGTTTTTGGAACAGTGTACAGAAATTACCAGAAAGGAAAAATACTTAATTGTCAGCCTGTTGAACTTGTAAAGATAATAGAACTCTGCTCATGGGAAAACATCATAATTATAACTCCATCATTTCAAATAGTAATAACAACTAGGAAGAAATTAAATGTGATTGTATAATTTAAAGTAAGTTGTAGGCTGAAGATGTTGTTCTCTCGCATGGTGCATTAATGACCCACTGCTGCATAACCAATTTCTGTAAAACCCAGTGACCTAAGACAGCAGTGAACACATACTGTTCCCACAGTGTCAGTGGGTGAGGAACCTGGGGCTTACTTGGCTTGGTGGTCCCGGTTCAGGGTGTCTCATGCCTCTTAAAAGGAGAGCTTCCAAAAAAGGCTGCTGTTTCTGCAACCTGCCACAGATCTTAGCATTCTGGACTCTACTTTCATTCCAAATCAGATCTGCTTTTAAAACTCTTGGGCCTGTGTTTTGCAACCACCCCCGGCCATTTAGGTTCCTCTTCATTTCTCCCAGATGGAAAGATAATACTGGAACCTTCAGCAGATTTTTACAGGGTTTAAAACTGAATCTGGGGGCAAACCAGCTTTCTCTCACTCTTTTCCTCATCTCAGAGTAACGCTGCACTTATAGCCCCTCGGCCCTTGGCACAGGTGTCTCCGTTTACAGACTCATGTTTCTGGGTCGAGGTGTCCATAATTACAAGTGCCTAAGCCTTGCTCATGCTCCCAAGCACTTTTTGTATCAATGCATCATCTCATGTGGGCAATAGAACCCAGAAGGAAAACAAGGCAGCTTTAGCTGGTGGCAGCTGTACACACTATAAACAGGTGGCGAATAAACAGCTGAGCCCCTCCATTTTCCCTGCAGTCTCCTACAATTTTAACATATGGATTTATAACAGATAGTATGTGGCTCCCTGGAGCTGGCTGTAGCTCACCAGTTCTTAGCGTTGTTCCAGATATGTGGCACAGTAACCTTTATTATCTGAGGTTCCACTGAAAAGGTCAAGTCGTGCTGCACTTTGAGGAGTTGGAAAAGGAATTTGTATCTGGGGTATGGTAAGAAGAGGTAGTGTCTGTCTTTCATGCTGACATTTTGTTTTCATGACTTTAATTCTATTGAGTCTGTCCTGAAATATAGAGAAACCATAAAATTATGCAAGAAGACCACAGAGGACTCAAAAGGACTGTGAGACTGATTTGCATCAACCACAGACACCTTTGGGGTCTGAAGGCAGGAGGGAATTTGTATACTCCTGTGTACCTCAGTAAGATCAGAGCTAAGCAAGTCCCTCACTATTTTACCTGGTTTTTGTTTGTTTGTTTTGAGACTAGGTCTTCCTATGCTGCCCGGGGTAGTCCCAATCCCGCGGACTCAAGCAATCCCCAGGCTCAACCTCCGAAGTAGCTGAGATTACAGGTGTGTGCCACCACACCCAGCTATTTTTTGAGACTAGGTCTCGCTATGTTGCCTGGGGTAGTCTCAAACCCACGGACTCAAGCAGTTCCTGGCTCAGCCTCAGCCTCCCTTCCTAGGCTGGGATTAAAGATGCACGCCACCTCTCCCAGACTATTTTACCTGTTTAAAATTTTTTTCTTTCTTTCAACTTGACATAATAATTACTCATGAATCATGTGCGATGGGGACTCTGAACTTTAAGAAAGGGACTTAAGTCTTTTCCATTGAAAATCCCCGAAGCGGTTACTATCTTCTTTAAAAGTATGACAAAGGCCGTATTCAACCCGTTGGTTATTGGTTGTTTTCAAAGGAACTCCCAAATTTGAAAAAACTTGAACTATGACTTAAAACAGCATTGAAACTTTCATTTTAAACTCTTACGAGGAATATGTATATCTAGAAAATTTAAAACATACAGACACACCTACATTTATCTGATTAACAAAGAAATAGGTCAGACATTTCCCAGAATGTAGCATTCATTGGAGCCATTTTCATCACCTTCGTGATAACAGCAAAGAGTGGGGAGTCTCCCAGGGGTACAGCCTTGGTCAGAGAGAGTCAGACTTTGTCATTTAACTATCTTAGCTGGGAACGGCCCCAGGAAGCCCCACAAGCCACAGCCATTCACACTATAGACGCCTGGCCGCCCTGAAAGGGGGGTGGGGGGGCACAGTACTCTGCATTAAGAGCATATCTGCTTTGAGATCATATTCCCCATGTGTGCATACTTCCCTCTATGCATAATTTCAGCATTAGGCTTTAAAGAGAAACAAAAATTAGAGTATATATTTTCTTAAATAAAATTTTTTAAAAGTTCAACTCTTTTAAAGTGATTTTTGGCACTTATGGGGCTGTGGTGAGCAGGTTAGTAGCAGGAACAAGTAACAGTCGCTTGATTTTCATTTTGCTGCTGCATGAAGCTGGGATCTAGAAGTAATCAAGGAAGTGGGAAGACCTGTGAGGCAGCTGCAACAGTCTAAAACAGCTTTGATTCTTTTTATTTTTAAACCAATAGCTTAAGTGTTTTTTGCAACAAAACTTTTTTTTATAATTTATTTTTCTATTTTATTTTACTTTACATCATTGTCTACCCTGGATTTCTCCCACCACCTTGTTACCCAGGAACTATCATCTTAATCTTTTGTGCTTATCACACCCCCGATTTCCCCCACACCCCCTTTCTTGTTCTATACTTCAGTTCCGCTGACAATTAAAAATTTTTTTTGTTCATTTGTTTGTTTGTTTTCCCTTTTCCCACCTATAAGTGAGACCATCCTATATTTCTCTTTTTCTTTCTGACTTATTTCTGCAAGCATGATTCCTTCTAGCTGCATCCATGTTGCTGCGAATGACATATCTTTGTCTTTTTTGATTGATGAATAATATTCCATTGTGTACATGTACCACAGCTTTCTGACCCATTTGTCTATTTTGGGGCATTTGGGTTGTTTCCATATCCTGGCTATTGTAAATAGTGCTGCAATAAACATCCAAGTACCCGTATTCTTTTGATTTAGTGTTTTGGAACTTAACTAATTAACATATAATGAAAGTGTATGAAGAACAGCCTTGCCCTTTT
The DNA here is from genome assembly GCA_004024945.1 of Uropsilus gracilis. Taxonomy (NCBI): domain Eukaryota; kingdom Metazoa; phylum Chordata; class Mammalia; order Eulipotyphla; family Talpidae; genus Uropsilus; species Uropsilus gracilis. Next base: position 11,726 of record PVHY01018481.1, read on the forward strand.
TTTAATTAGATTTAAAACAAAGACATTCATTGCCAGAGGCTGCAAGTTAAAACCAGTCAAAACTCATGCTAAAATAAAAAACACTTCATTCCACTCTTAGCTGTCTTCAAAACACTGAAGATAAAAAATAGCATAATTTAACCTCCAATGAGCAACAGTATCGCCATTCCTCCAATATTTACCCTGAAAAACCTTCTTAAAAAATTACAGCAAGTCTGGCCAGGCATGGTGGCATAGGCTTGTAAGTGGCAGCCTAGGATGCCACGGCCCGGGCCAGAGATTGCAGTTCAAGTCCCGGCAGGGGCACATAGTAAGACCTAGTTCCCCAAAAATATAGCTGGGCATGGTGGCACATGTCTGTAATCCCAGCTCCTGGGAAGCTGAGGCTGGGGATTGCTTGAGTCTGTGGTACCACGGGCAACGTGAGCCTGCGATTCCATGGGCAAAAATAGCGAGACCTAGTCTCCAAAAAAAAAATTACAGCAAGTTAATAAATAAATTCCCAATATCCCACAAAAATTAATGTTTTACCTAATCTATTTTTGCCTAAGCCATTTATTCCTTTATCTAAAACCTTTATAAAAACTTATAAAAGTCATTAAAATTTGCTAAATAATGCATAATTTCATTCAGCCCCAGCCTCTATAGTTATATCCATCTCTCTCATCTATCCTCTCTTGTACCCTACGTTCAGCTCTCAACAATTCATGACTAAGGACTCTTCAAATAAAAATGTCTAAGTTATCTGATCAGAACAACTGTCTGCGAATACCTAACTTTGGAAGGCATTGGTATGCCTTTCAATTAAACTCAGAATTTCTCAAAATAAGCTTTAATTTTTTAAATATTCTATATTCATGCCAATCATGGTGGCGCATGCCTGTAAGCAGCAGCCTAGGAAGTAGCAGCAGGGACCAGGGATCACAGTTCGAGTTCCACCCAGGACAATGTAGCGATACCTAGTTCCAAAAAATAGCTGGGCGGAGTGGTGCATGCCTGTAATCCCAGCTACCTAAGAAGCTGAGGCTGGGAATTGCTTGAGTCCATGGTACCTTGGGCAACGTGAGCCTGTGGTTTCACAGGCAAAAATAGCGAGACCTAGTCTCAATAAAAATAATAATAAAATAAAATATTCCATATCCAAACTAAAACAATTTTAATAAACTTTCCTTTCCTGAAGCAATAAAAAAAGGATACAAGGCATTTTGTAGAATGTGTTCCTGATCAAGTCACAGTAAATAATAAATGTATATTTAACTTCTCCCGCCTCAAAACACAGGCAACTTTCTATTCCTCAGCCTTGAAAACAAGGTAAAGAACAGTGGAAGCAATTTCAGGTAGAAGAGTTGCCAAAACAAAGCTCAAGCATTTGAATATGGGGAGTTGAGGAGACCTGAGCAAAAGGTCCAAATTCTATTAATAACCAATAGAGAAGGGCTTGAGCCCCTCCCTCCCAATAACAGTGCTACCAGGGCTGGTTCAGTCCCATTTTCACCTGTGACACAAGGACAGTGTTGATTCTGATTCCACTGGCAGGACTGACTGTGAGGATGCAGAGAAATGGAGAGATTGTGATTCTCACTAGTCCACCTTTGAACCCACTCTCTCCTCCACTGCAAAAATAAGGTGCCCTTGTTCTCTGATGCCACACCTTGCCAGATCTTAAAGAGATATGAAATCTGGTAAAGCAGTCCTCGTTCATATGCCTTGTAGGATGGGTAGGTAGAACACATCCCTGGTAAAGACAGCCAGTTAGTTATGAGAACTGTGAAACTGTCATCTGTTTCCTAAACAATCTAATCTAACAGACAGTAGATGTTGTTGTTTTTTTAATTTTTTTATTGATTGCACAGACAGACTAACATATATATCACAGGCCTCCTTCCCTGACCATGCCAAGGCCACACTCTCTACTAGTGCACACTGAGCACTCCTGGTGCCTGACACTCTGCTAACTCCTGGATAAGACTCCCTTCTGACACCTATGGCCCCTGTTGTGAGTTGGGGCCTGCCTAAGATGAGACAGCCAGTGGCAGGACTAAGATTGGAGCCCAGGAAGGAAATTCAGAGAGAGTAGAATAAAGGAACATTTGGAGGCTGAAAAATACCCAAAGATAAGTAAGTGGCTCTAGGGTGAGAGAGTCCAGTGGTGTCAGGGGACACCTGGGGACCAGCATTCAGCAGGTGACCCCAATATTTGTGGGTCACTAATGGGGGACAACTTCTTGTCTTTTTTCCTCCCTCCCTCCCTTTTCCTTCTAGTCCATCATCCCTACCTGTTGTACAAACATCCCAGGGTGGTTCATCGTTGATTCAGGCAGAGGAAAAGAGAATTTTAGAGCCTTTTGGTATCCTTTATGCTGAATCGGGGAACCAGGCACACAGGCAGGAAGGCAGCAACTGAGCTGAACCCCCACTCCCAGTCCCTGAGATGCTCCTGTCTTATCCCTGGCTTCCTGGCCCTGGTATCAGTATTCACATATGCCCACACCCCATGCTTTCTGGCTTCGCAGCCAGGTAGACACATGCTTTCTACATCAATGTGAAATCATGTGTGGGTAACTCAACCAGGGAGGAAAGCGAGGCTGGTGGCTGTGGAGGCTGGTGGGAGGTAAAAGAAGCCTGAGTACACTATTTTCCTTACATCTCCTCTCCTGAATCTTCCCTCCCTACTTCCTCTCAAGTGGAAGGAGTCACAGTAAATAATAAATGTATATTTAACTTCTGCCTCCTCAAAACACAGGCGACTTTCTATTCCTTAGCCTTGAAAACAAGGTAAAGAACAATCTGGAAGTAACTTCAGGTAGAAGAGCTGCCAAAACAAAGCTCAAGCATTTGAACATGGGGAGTTGGGGAAACCTGAGCACAGGGTCTCCAAATTCTATTATTAACCAATAGAGAAGGCCTCCTCCTTCTTTTTCTTTCTTTGTATCCAGCTAGCTGTTGAGACCGTAAGCCCTGAGCAAGTCATGCCGGAGACAGACCCAGATATGGTCCTTGTTCTTGAGGAATTTGTCCTCTCTGTTATCATGGAAGTAGCTTCTCCTACCCACAGAAATTGTCTTTGCAGCTCTTTGGCTCACCTGTGCTCCTTGAAATAAGCACAGAATTCCCAATCTCATCCTGTTACTAGGGTGGAAACCCTCAAAACACAGCAGTCCTATAGACACCCCATGGCGGGCCCCATCTCCTGGCCCCAGCCCCCACATCCTCTTTGAGAGGTTGTTCTGAGTTCTCTACTCAGATGTGTGTGTGTCCTCAGACTCCAGGCCCTGTGCCTGCATCTCTAAAGGAGGCAATCTGGCAATCATCCGTGGACAGAGGCGTCAAGGAGAGGCTGGTATATGGAGGCGCCCAGAATGACCTTCGGAAACTTGGTGAAGCTGCCATAGTACTGGGAGGACTGATGGGTGTGGCTGTTGAAGACGGTCACAGGTTTTCCTGATGCAGGAGTGACTATGTGGGATATCTTTTTGTTATTCCTCCTACCCACCCTGCCCGTTATGTCCAGTCATCCTAACCTGACAGATGCCTAAGCCAGGACTGACATGGACTGGCTTGCCGGTCTCATTGGCAGCGGAGAGCTCTGTTAGGAGGACATTTCCTGGCTCTGCCACCATGGGCCTCCTGTGACCAGGTGTCCTGTTGCTCAGCTGGAGCTGATCCTTTTCTCTTTCTCTCTCCAGGGTCAGGTATGGATCAATGGCTTTAACCTTGGCCGCTACTGGCCAGCACAGGGCCCGCAGCTGACCTTGTTTGTGCCCCAGCACATCCTGATGACATCAGCACCAAACACAGTGATGGTGCTGGAACTGGAGCGTGCACCCTGCAGCGGGGACCCACGGCTGTGTGTTGTGCAGTTTGTGGACACACCGGTGTTGGAGAAGCCATGACTGACAGTCACGCCCCTATCTGCTCACCACCATAAATGATGACTGAAAGACTGTCCCTTTGGGGTTCTTTCACATACCTCACATATCCCCCTTGTAACGCCAGCACTTGATTTGAGGGTTTGATTGAAGAACATGTAGATTGTGTGTTTTCGTCTGAGGTTTCCCTGCAGTCTTGCAGTGGGTGACCCACTATTCTCTGGGGCTCTTGTGGTTGGGGGTGGGAGGGGGGATGCATAGATGTGCTCAGATGTGTCTCTTTAGAGTAAAAAATGGAAGGTTTCAAGTTGTTTCTGATTTTTATTCTGGGAAAATCATGTTGTCTTTTTGTTAAATAAAATTTGTACTCATTCAGTAAGTCCCGTTTTTAATGTTGAGCAGGTATTAAATTATGAATTCTGATTTAGATCATAACTAGACTTGAGTGGGCTGAATAAGCCACTTCACTAACCTGAAGTTCAAAGCAATGGAAAATAGTCTTGGTTTCATCTAGTGGACTGATGTTTTCTGATTCTTGACTTCTTTTTGAATTTCTGTTATATCTACCAGGTAGCACATACGTGCAACTCAAAGTGATTGTGCAAACCATCTAGTTTGCTCCAATAGTTGGAGGGTCTGCAGACTTTGATACAGCTATCCAGCAGATACAGCACAGCACATACTGCAAAGCATCCCTGCAGGATGGCATGTAGGTCTACATTTACTTATATGAAAATACTTCCATGATATGTTGTGGGGGGTTTTGTTTTTTGTTTTTTGGTTTTTTTTTGAGACTAGGTCTCGCTATTTTTACCCGTGGAACCGCAGGCTCTCATTGCCCGGGGTACCAGAGACTCAAGCCATCCCCATCCTCAGCTTCCCAGGTAGCTGGGATTACAGGCGTGCACCACCACGCCCAGCTATTTTTTTGGAACTAGGTCTCACTACGGGCCCCAGGTGGGACTTGAACCGCGATCCCTAGCCCTGGCCGCCTCATAGGCTGAAGCTTACAGGCACGAGCCACTGTGCCTGGCCTCATGATATGTTGTGTTAAACAAGCAGATCACCTTACGTTTGGTCCCACTTTGTGCACATGGACAAAAAAACAGCTCATATACACACACTCAGCCTGGGCTGGTTCACTTCACCGACACACCTGTATGTGAGTGCATGTGCTGTGTGTGGATGTGGGTCTGCAGAGAAACGGCATTGCATGATGTGAATCCCCTAGAAGGGGGAGGAGCTCTCATCATCGCTTGACTTATTGCCCTAAGTCATGCACAGTTCTGAGCATATTACATACTTAATTCACTTATCTCCCAAGTACTCTGAGGAATGTGCTATCTTCTCTGATTTACCAGGACATACAGTCAGCAGGGTTTCAGTGCAAGTCTGGCTCCAGTTCAGACACATCACATACATAAGATATCAATACATGCATATGTTTCCATAAGAAAGGATTGGAATGAGGCCGGGGATGGTGGCATGTGCCTGTAAGCAACAGTTTATGGAGTCGCAGCAGGTTCTGGGGATCGCGGTTCAAGTCCCGCCCAGGGCAACACAGTGAGACCTAGTCCCAAAAAAATAGCTGGGCATGGTGGTGTGTGCCTGTAATCCCAGCTACCTGGGAGGCTGAGGCTGGGGATTGCTTGAGTCCGGGGTACCACAGGCAACATAAGCCTGCGGTTCCACGGGAAAAAATAGCGAGACCTAGTCTCAAAAAAAATAAAGTATTGGAATGACCTAAACAAAAATATTAATATGGTCAGGTTGCCCCACATTGATGGGACCTGCAGAACATCTTGTTTTAAGCAGCCTTAGTAAAGTGAGGTTTTACTGCAATGGTTGTGTCATCCTGTGTTTTCCTTTCTCTTGAATACCTAGGAGTGGAATTGTTTAGTCATATGGTAAACTGTTGGACTCTTTAAGAAACTGCCCAAGGATTTCAGAATGTCTTTTCTGACGCTATCAAGTAATGAAGAAAAGGTTGACTCACATTCAACAGAGCCCCCTCCCATCCCAAGGTGTATCTCTTTCCCTGCTCTGCCTTCAGCTGATTAGTCTTTGTGTCTCTCTGTCTCTCTGTCTCTCTCTGTCTCTGTATCTTTCTCTCTCTCTGCCTTAGTTTCCCAGTAAATCTAGCTTATTCAGAATGAAATTGTTCAGTGCTCATCTGATTTTGGGTTTTTTAATTGTTTCCCCAATAAGCAATGTATCTTCTTTCAACAACAAAGAAATAGGAAATGATCTTGTGTGGTCTGCTTCTTGCCTTATGAACCAAAAAAAAAAAAAAAAGTCATTTTCTGAAATCACATTTTTAGTAAGTGTGAGGTATTCTGTCTGGTCTGTGGTGGGATACCACAGCTGGTACAGCCTGTTGGCTGCAGGGAAGTCCAGCCAACGTTCAGATCACTGGAGTGAGATGTTTCTGAGTTCATGCCCAGCTCCTTACTCTAGGTCTGACTCTCCCTGGCACTTCAACCTTCTGGCCCTGCAGTTTGTTCACTGGATACCCAGCAACTGTCTTGTTGTCTGTAAATGCCTAGTGAAAACTGAGCACAAGTTTCCCACAAGATAGTTATTCTGTTTGTGCCCTGAGGGGTTTCCCCATGTCTGAGGAAGCCTCCCACCGGCTTCAATTCTCTGAACTCTTAATCAGAAGCCCAAAGAGAGATGCAAGGATCAGAGTTTGCTGGAACCCTACAGAATATCCTAAAATGTTACTAATTACACTTAACTCTTTCTCTGAACTCTCTAGGTTCATGTTGCAAATGTTCTTGGTACTTCATAATGATAACAACAAAAATTTACCAAGTACTTTTAACATCTCTTTTCTTTACATACAGTATCTCACTCAGTCTTTCTAAGAATTTTTCGAAGAATAGGGTAGATGATGTGCCTCTTAATTTGTGATTTAGGAAAATTGAGAGCCAGAAAGGATTGTGTTTTACTCAGTATTGGGGGAACCAATAATCAAATGAGTGAGACTCAAATCTCTTACGTCTTAGTCCCACTCTTTTCCCATAGGCAGGTGGCCTTGATTAACTGAGCTGCAAGGAGCATGTTTTGTATGCCATTTCCTAAGAACTCCAAACACAAGATCAATATTTCAACCACACTGCCTGATTTCTCTTCAACCGAGGTATGAGCTGTGACCCCAAATTTTGGTAAACCACCCATGAATAGAACCCAGTGGACACAGGTCAGGAAGTGAGGACTCCTCCATACATATAATGGCTTACTCCCAAGCTAGCCCTCCCTCCCTGCCAAATCCACTATGACGAGCCCACTTCTCTTAGACTGGTATTTGTTCTTTGATATTCAGCGTATTCCCCAGGAAATAGCTGAGAAGTTTCATGATCGGCAGGTTTCTCTGCAAGACATGTGCAGAAGGACATTGTAGGGAGTTGTAACTGAGTAGTCAGAAGGTGATTCTTGGTTTTGCTTTGGAGGCATCACTCTCCAGGACAGATGGACTGAGGAGACTGGGAGTGGGTGGGCAAGTACTACGAATTGACAAGTACTTCCCGCAATGAGAACTTCACAACTCTCCCTGTGACTGGGCTCATCTATGCTCTCTGCCTTGCTCAGAAACTCCAACACACATTTGCAAAACCCAAAGAACAATATGGTAAGATAATTGAGAAAGCAACCCCGGAGAGTCCATTTGTAATGATCAGAGATTGCTGGGCCACTTCTACAGCCCTCTATAAGATTGCCTGGGACCTTGGATGTGAGGGCGATCTGGCTGCGACATCTGTCACCCCATTGATCGCCAGGGTTGATTCGGCTGATCTGGCTGGCTAGGCGGGTGTCCCCTTCCTCTCTCACCGCTCCATGTGCATCCCTCCCGAAGCTGCGCGCTAGGTCGAAGAGGACGGCCTTCCCCGAAGAGACGGACCGTTCTTCGGTCGAGGGTATACAAGTAGCTGCACTCCCCTGCTAGAACCTCCAAACAAGCTCTCAAGATTGCCTGGGACCTAAATGCCAAATCCTTCCACTATCCCTCATTTTTACAGTACTACACATTCATGAGAAAGAGGAACTTGCCGGGCACAGTGGCACGTGCCTGTAAGCAACAGCTTATGGAGTTGCAGCTGGGTCTGGGGATTGCAGTTCAAGTCCTGCCTGGGGCAACACAGCGAGACCCAGTCCTGAAAAAATAGCTGGGTATGGTGGCACGCATCTGTAATCTTAGCTACCTTGGAAGCTGACTCTGGGGATTGCTTGAGTCTGTGGTACCACGGGTAATGTGAGCCTGCGGTTCCATGGGCAAAAAAAGCGAGACCTAGTCTCAAAAAGGAAAGGAAAGAAGGAAGGAAGGAAGGAAGGAAGGAAGGAAGGAAGGAAGGAGGGAGGGAGGGAGGGAGGGAGGGACGGACGAATGAACTAGATGGAAGAAAATTGGGTAGAAGACTAATTTTGTCTATGTTTATTAAAAGAGTTTATTCTGGTTCAGCCAATAAGGAAGGCTTTGTGGAGGACCCTCAAATAACTGAAAGTGGAACTATCATTCAACCCAAAGGATACAAAAGCACAATTAAAAGAGACACCTGTACACACATGTTTATCACAGTACTATTTATAATTGCCAAGATATGGAAACAACCCAAGTGCCCTAAAACAGATGAATGACTGAAAAAGATGTGATATATGTACACAAATGGAATACTATGCATCAATCAAAGAAGACAAACATGTCATTCATGGCAACATAGATAGAGTTAGAAGGAATCATGTTAGCGGAAATAAACCAGAAAGAAAAAGAGAAATATGGAATGGTCTCACTTATATGAGGCATATAGGAAAAACAAACAAATGGACAAGAAATATATGAAACTACCAACAGAACTGAAGCATAGAGCAAGAGAGGGGGAAGAGGGTAAAACAGGGAAGGGGGCGGACACAAAAGATCAAGATGGTGATAAGGTGATGGGAGAACCCCAAGGAAGACAATGATGTAATTTATATACATGTATGTAGATATAGATAGATAGATAGATAGATAGATAGATAGATAGATAGATAGATAGATAGATAGATAGATAGATATGAAATCAATAAGAAAAAAGAGTTTATTATTGCCTGATAACCTGACAATAGGAAAGTATTTTTTGGAACACATCTTCCAGGCTCTATCCTAAGGTCACTGCAGATTCACCCAGTCTCATTACATATCCTACAGAAGCCAACCTGATTAATGATGAAATTCTGATCATTTAGGACAGAGGTGGAGAATGGTCTCCTGTTAAGAGGTACTCTGAACTGGGCATGGTGGCACATGCCTGTAAACAACAGCTTATGGAGTAGCGGCTGGGTCTGGGGATCGCAGTTGGAGTCCCGCCTGGGGCAACACAGTGATACCTAGTCCCCAAAAAATAGCTGGGCATGATGACACAGGCCTGTAATCCAGCCACCTGGGAAACTGAGGCTGGGGATTGCTTGAGTCCGTGGTAGCATAGGCAATGTGAGCCTGTGGTTCCATGGGCAAAAATAGTGAGACCTAGTCTCAAAAAAAAAAAAAAAAAAGAGGCACTCTAGATGTCTCTTAAAGCAAGGGAGGAGAGAGCCCTCCCAAGAGCAGCGCTTTGGAAAATACCAGCTCTGCACTGCTATAAAACTTCAATGCCTATGTCACCTTGACAGCAACTCACATATAATAACTGTAAAGGCCACAGAGAGGCTCGAATCAAGCTCTCAATGCCTGCCCACCCAGCCGAGGCATCCTTCAGCATCACCTTGGTCTCTTCTTTCTCTTGGTAACAAAATTCTGCCATTTTCCACTCCCATGTTTTTATACACTGCAACTGCCCTTCCTTACTTCCAAATTCCTATCACCTATGTCCTTGGTCTTTGCACTTAAAAATTCTCCCAGATCCATTCTTTACAGAAATTTTGCTAATCTCCAGTTTTACAAAAGTTCTACAAAAGTGCTTATAGACTACATCTATTAAATCCAACCTTCGTTTATTCAGCTAGTTAACAGTCCCTTGTACATGTTAGGTATTGAGGGTAAAATGGTAACCATTTCACTCTCACTCCCTTATTTTTTTTTGAGGATTGAACTATTAGTAGCAAAAACATGGTCCACATACCTTCAAGAGGTAAGATAAATAGTATTAAAGCAATCTCAAGGTCCCCCACAGTGGGGATACTATTGGATGGAGAACAGCACAGGGTGTTTGCAATTGAGAGCTAGGCAACCAGAGACAGGTATGAGCCAGTTCAACCTGCTAAAACCCAGAGAAACTCACAATATTAATTGCACTACAAAGTTGGTCTCACTTTGATTAATAAACTTAACCTAGAAAACACTTCCCCCACCCCGCATACATAGTATGTGTTCTTTTCAAGAAGTTAGGGAACATTTAGCAAAATTTGCATACATTGCACTGACAAAGCAAAACTCTTAAGTTTCACATATGTCAAAACACATAGACTATAAAACATGAACTCGGAGCAACGCAGCTAGAAATCAGTAACCAGAGATCCCCAGATGTTTGGAATTAAACACACTCCTAAATGACTGATAGTTCAGTAGTTAAGGATTTTAGTAAAATATACCTTGAACCGAACAATCATGAAAGTGTTACATATGAAAAATAGCAAGATAGAATCGAAGCTGTATTTGGAGAAAAAGCCACAGCCTGAAATGCATTTTCAGAGGGGAAAAACATCTGATATTTAATAACCAGAGCATCTTTTTCAAGAAGTAAGGAGAGATGGCAAAATAGACCCAAGAAGATAGAAGGACAGCAGTTCTTGAATAACATGGTTTAGTTCAACCTCCTGTTACACCGTTGATGAGAAAAAAGCTATCTCAGCCATTGTACATACCAAGGACTGGCTTCCATGCTAGTCGTTTCACTTAAAGTTGCAGTTTCAGTGACCTTTTTTCAGTGAGCATTTACTGTATTGAAAGCAGAAATTAATGAATTAGAAAATGCACATTTAATAGATGACACAGTAAAGTCAACTGGTATTTCAAAAACTGATAAATTGATAGACGTAGGGAAGAACAGTACCTCTACACCTTTGTAAGCGTTTTAGCCCTGAGAGCTAAAGAAAATCTTCCTTGATCAGCAAAGTCTGAACCTGCCCCGAGACAATGCTCATTGACTTAATTGAGCCTCAAACATGCCAACCTGAAGAGAACTCAATTTTCTTCTCTGTACCATGAAGGCAGAGAATTTCGAGTCCAGAAGGATAAACAAGCTTCAAATGGCAGCCAGCAGCACAGAGAAAACACATCCTGGGGTTCACCTGCCCCCCCCTCACTTCCCCTACCTTCTCTCTCCACCTCTTGCCTTGATGTCTCTGGGTCATCACATATAAAGTTATTTCAGCTGACTAAGCGGGCCTCTCCGTTGAACATCATCTTCGCTGAGTTGCCCAGAGAATATTTTAATTTGGGTTTGTTCATCCATTAAAAGAAACAGAAGAAAGAAGACTTGAAATTTGGGCAGGACTCTTACCTATTGTGAGAGACTTCCATACTTCTCTCTGCTGCTGGAGTCTGCAGTGAAAGGGCTTCTCTCCTCAACTTGAAACAGAAAATGGGTTTTCTGGGGCAGGAGAAAATTATTTTTAAAAGTACTTTGATTACTGCTACAGGGGAATTGCATGAGAAAGAATTGTTCTTTTCAACCCCCATTTAAAGACACTGACAAGTCTCATAAAATCTCTCCATCTTCACACTAAAAATGTGAAAGAAAATCTGACAGTTTCTTTAGAATGAAACCCCACCTCCCCTACTCCCCAGCTCCTCCAAAAAGAACCTGTTGTATCCCACGCTAATGTGGCCATCAGGCCAGTAATCTCACCCAACTGTGTTTGAAGTAAATGGCCAGTTGCCTGGTTGGGTGACACTTTATCTGAATGGCAGGATGGTGACCTGGACTGCAGGGGGCTCCAGCAGGGGCCCCCGGTGCTCTTTAAGGAATAGTCACAAAAATGACAATGATCAACATGGAAGAGAAATGTCCATCTTTTCATTAGGCAAATGACACAAAAACAATAGTCCGACTACTGTGTCTGAAGTTGTAGATTTGCATATTAGCACCATAGCACCATGTTGGCAAAATATTCTGTGAGCCGCAGGGGCAGAAGAAGACATGGACAGGGCAGGGAGTGAACTTTCACTGTCCTCTAAGAGCCAGGTCCTCCTTGGGGTCATTAGGGCAAGGGCTGTTCATGCCTCTGTTTCTCTGGCATTTAGCTCTTTTTTTTTTTTTTTTTTTGAGACTAGGTCTCGCTATTTTTGCCCATGAAACCACAGGTTCATGTTGCCCGTGGTACCACAGACTCAAGCAATCCCCAGCCTCAGCATCCCAGGTAGCTAGGATTACAGGTGCGTGTCACCATGCCCAGCTATTTTTTTGGGACTAGGTCTCGCTGTGTTGCCCCAGGCGGGACTTGAACCACGATCCCCAGACCCCGCTGTGACTCCATAAGTTGTCACTTACAAGCACGCACCACCGTGCCTGGCCTTAGCTCATATTCTACTGTTACGACAATGGTCCCAGAAATACGGCCAAAGACTCAGAGGCGGAGAGAAGAGGCTTTATTCGTTTATACTGGTGTGCTCAGTGGGATAACTCCCCAAAGGCTGAGTCCCGGGAAGTCAGGGGAGGGTGGGTTTTATAGCATTTCCCTGGTAATCTGGAGCCAGTTGTTATGTAAAAGCCAAGTAGCTGGCGATCCCTGATAGGTGAGGTGGGTTGTGACTGGTCATCCCCACTCTACACCTGGCATTAGGTGGGACTGGACAGTGGGGCAAGGAAGTTCCTCATCCTGGGCTGCTGCTGAGTTTAGTCGTTTTTCCTTGTCACTACCAGCCCCTGAGAAGGCCTTCATGACCAGCACCACAAGGTCACCTTTCTTGTAACGCTTGGTACCAGGACAGCATATCCAGCCCATTACAGGTCCTGGATCAGTGTTTCCTGGAAGGAAAAATACTTCAACTACATTCCCAGCTTGAGAGTGGATCCCTATGCTTCCACCCTTTAGACAGATGAACACATACTTCAACCAAGGTATCCTCTTTAGAAATTGATGTAAAATTTGGCCTAAAACTCATCCCAAAATTTCTCTGAACCCTTGGGAGGTTTACTTCCTCACAGTTTCCTCAGGCTAGACATTCTGCCTCAACTTCCACTGAATTTATTCGGTTCATGAACCATCTCACCATCCCACACGTTCTTTTGCAATAACTTGACTCAAAGGTGGAGTCCCTGAGTTTCATGAAAACCTCACCCACATCGGGCCCCTTTTTCTTTAGAACGCTACAGAAACTTTAAAGAAATTGGGGGGGGAAATGGGCGGTCTGTATTGCAACTTATCAATTGCACTGAATCTTAGCAAGTCTAGTTTTTATAAGACATTCTCCCATCACCATATTGCTTGGCCAGCCTTTTATCTTCACTTCCTTCCTCTTTGTCCACTCCCATTGCTGAATTTCTAATAATTTAAAAATTAAGGATGTTCCACCTCTATTCCTGAAAAGACACATGTCTGCCTTCCTCCTCCAGGTCCAGCTTCTTGGGAAGAGATCCTGATAAGCATAAGACTCCCCTGGGTTAAAAGATAGAGCCAAAGGCGCTCGGAATGGCCAATGAAGATATTAAAAAAAAAAAAAAGACTAAAGGGCTAAACATGGACAAACAACAAAAAGAAAGGAGAAAAAGAGACCGGAGGGAGGGTGGTGGGGTGGGGTAATCCTATGGGGATCAACAATTATGCAATCATGTATTGTACAAAATCCAAAAATAAAAATATTTTTTAAAAAAAGATAGAGATGGGTCAGATGGAAAACAAAAAGACAGGTGGAAGTTTGCATCCCTGAGGTGAGTTCGGTCACCCAACAGCCAAGCCCTCGGGGTGGGGGAGCATAATAGAATCCCTACCAAGGTGTTGTGATCCGAGCAAATTCTTTACAAAGAATTATCCACCTGTTTTCCAGAGTGATTCTGGTACCCAAGTATCTTTTAAAGTTCTCGCTGAATGTTATCTGTCATAAAATGCTCCTTCTCCATCACTCATCATTTTATTTGCATGGGATGTTTTTATGGTGATGTTATTAAAATTAGGAGGATTCCCGCTAAACAGTGCAGCCATGCAGAGGTGAATATACAGTCCAAACTGAATGCAGATCTCTTTCCTGCCTGACTGGACTCCATCTATAGGCTTGGTTCATCTCCTGTGTCATCAAAAGAATGTGAATCTCCTGCAGACTCCTAAAGGCTATCTTGTACCCATCTCAGACCATAGACTCTACAGCCCACCCAGGTGGGTATGACATCACCCAAACTGCCACCAGCATCTTCTTCATAGTCTCTGTAGCAGGTGTTATATCAGGATGCTTATCCTTCTACTAACCTCATCTGTGAGTCATGTTTTCCAGAACTTCTCTCGGCACTTCGTTAGTACAAAATCACAGGGGTCTCCTTTTTTCCCTGAAGTTAAGACATCTATTGTTTTGGCAGATTGTGAATGCAGTGCATGTTTATTTAAAGAAATAAAGGCTAAAAATATAGAAAGCATAATTCTTTTCTCTCTAAAATGACTAACACCCATCATCTCTCAACCAACTGCAAAAACAAATGTTTTAGTAACATAGACCCATGTTAATCATATTGATAGACAAGATCTAAATGGAAAAAATGAAATGACAAGAAAATTAAGGTGACTATATTTTCCTGGAGTCATTTGGGACCTAAAAAATATTAGCATGCTTATTTTTAGTTTGTTGAGGTAACATTAGTTTACAACACCATGATGTTGGGGAATAGGTCACACCTCCTCAGATGTATGTTTTCATAACACTCCCATCATCAAAGAACACCCATTTATATGTTCAGTAAACCTATGACAATGGAGCCAAAACACACAGTGTAGAAAGAAATGTCTTCAACAAATGTTGTTGGGGGCTGGGCACGGTGGTGCGTGCCTGTAAGCAGCAGCCTAGGAAGCCATGGCGGGAGCCGGGGATCAGGGTTTGGGTCCCGCCCAGGGCAAAGTATCGAGACCTAGTCCCAAAAAATAGCTGGGCAAGGTGGCTCGCACCTGCCTGGGAAGCTACCTGGGAAGCTGAGGCTGGGGATTGCTTGAGTCTGTGGTACCCCGGGCAACGTGAGCCTGCGGTTCCATGGGCAAAAATAGCGAGACCTAGGCTCAAAAAAAAAAAAAAAAAAAAAAAAAAAAAAAAAAAAAAAAAAAAAAAAAAAAAAAATGAACACTGAACTTAATCATTTAACCAATGCTTTTTATAATGTCTAATCTTCCACAAGAACTTCTAGACCTGTTGATCTAGTTTATTTGGTGTCCTGCAATAGTGATTTTCCCGTATGGTGGAGGATATGGACGCTTTGGTGATGGGCATGCTGTGGTCACATATATCTGATCTGAACTTGTATCCCTAAATCATACAGTGTTGTAAACCAGCGTTACCTCATTAAAAAGTCTACAAAAAAATTATGAGCATCAATAAAAGTGGTGAAAATAATATACAAAGTGTTTTTCATATATTTTATATCTACTTCCGATACAGCAGATACATAAATAGCATTTTAATTAAGATTTTTCTCTTTTTAAAAATATGGGTCTCTAGGCCAGGCATGGTGGCTCATGTCTGTGACAGCCTAGGAAGCTGTGTCTGGGGCCAGCGATAGTGGATCAAGTCCCGCCAGGGGCACGTAGCGAGACCTAGCCCAAAAAAAATAGCTGGATGTGGTGGCATGTACCTGTAATTCCAGCTAACTGGGAAGCTGAGGCTAGGGATTGCTTGAGTCTGTGGTACCCTGGGCAACATGAGCCTGCAGTTCCACAGGCAAAAAATAGCGAGACCTAGTCTCAATAAATAAATAAATAAATAAAAATATGGGTCTGTTTTGCATCATATTATCTGATTATTATTTTGAAATATCAATGTAACTGAGTTTCATGTAGTAACATTAACTTGTCTAATTATCTTACTGTTCACAAATTTCTTTAGACTTTTTTGAGCTTTTCAGTTACCTAATATTATCAAAGCAATTGAGACATCTTTTCCTTTACAATTTTAATAAACTTTATGATTTATAGATGTTTTAGATTTATAGAAAATTGTGAAGAAAGTCCAGAGTTCTCAAACACCCACATCTAATTTCCCCTATAATTTTAATTGTCTTGGGTTAGTATGATCAATTTGTTATATATATTAAGCCAATATTGATACCTTATTCAGACTTCTTTAGTTTTAGATGTCATCTTTCTGTTCCAGAACTAATTCCATTTAGTAATCTTCTTAGATGCCTCTTACCTGTCATAATTTCACAGATTTTCTCACTTTTTTTTGTTTATTTATTTATTTTTTTATTTATTTTTTATTTTTTTGAGACTAGGTCTCACTATTTTTGCCCATGGAACCGCAGGCTCTTGTTGCCCGGGGTACCACAGACTCAAGCAATCCCCAGCCTCAGCTTCCCAGGTAGCTGGGATGACAGGCGCGCACCACCACGCCCAGCTATTTTTTTGGAACTAGGTCTCGCTACGGGCCCCAGGCGGGACTCGAACCGCGATCCCTAGCCCCAGCCGCTTCATAGGCTGAAGCTTACAGGCCAAGAGCCACCGTGCCCGGCTTGTTTATTTTATTTTTGAGACGAGGTCTTGCTATTTTTGTCCGTAGAACCGCAGGTTCACGTTGCCCGGGTTACCACAGACTCAAAAAATCCCCAGCCTCAGCTTCCCAGGTAGCTGGGATTACAGGCATGCGCCACCACGCCCAGCTATTTTTTGGGGGGCCTACGTCTCGCTACGTGCCCCCGGCGATACTCGAACCGCAATCCCTGGCCCCGGCCGTGGCTTCCTATGTTTGTTTGTTTGTTTGTTTGTTTGTTTTTAGAGACTAGGTCTTGCTATGTTGCCCGGGGTTGTCTCAAACCCATGGATTCAAGTGATCCCTAGCCTCAGCCTACCAGGTAGCTGGGATTACAGGCGCACACCACCACACCCGGCTCCCTCATTTTTGATGTTCATAAATATTGGGCTGCTGGGCACAAAACTATTTTTTGCAAAAAACTCCTCTATCTCATTTTCATATCTCTAAGTTTTTCCTGGCGTGACATGGAGCTGGTCCTTCCTATGTGATCACATGGTCCTCGCGTCCCCTTTCATCTTTATCTGGACAGCCCCATTTCCATTTGGAGCTGATAGAAATTTGATCATGGTAAGGAAGTATTATATTCCTACACTGCTATGATATTGTTATTCTGACATTAGTCCACATTATTCTTCTGCGTCTGTCGTTGAATTGTCAAGTGTGCTTGTGTTTGTATTTGCGTGCTGCGTGCACGTGCGGTGGTGGGTTTCAGGGCTGGTAGTTTTGCAGACTAGCTATTTTCACAAGGCAGAGACTCTCTCCCACCGCCACAAAGGCAGTCTGACTTCTGCAAATTTGCTAATTTGGCACATCTGCCTCCTGTGCTCTCTGAGCAAATTGAGACGAGATGGGCTTTGACAAGAGGGTGCTCACGTTCTCCCGGCACCCCAGCCCACCTCCTCCCTCAGGAAAC
>PVHY01018482.1:0-29165 GCA_004024945.1 Uropsilus gracilis
ACCCATTCGCTGGGGGCCGAAGTGGACGAGAAGGGAGTGAGAAGGAAGCGGAGGAGCGTGGGCTGCATCGGAGAAGCTGATGCTCAGGAACGCGCTGGAGACGAGGATGCTTTTACTTATTCAGCGTTTCATTAATTTTGCATTAATGTCCCCGTCTGTTTTAAAAGGGTTCTCCACCCTTTAAAAATAAGACAGTTTTTTCCTGGATATTGGTGGGGTTACTCCAGATAAACCCATTTATAAATATTCTATGTAAAAACTGCATTTAATGACTCTAACTTAGGGGACACCATAATTTAGCCCACCCTACCTAAAATGTGCTCAGAACACTTGTAATAACCTGTCGTTGTGCAAACTCACCAACTTAAAGCTAATTTTATAGTAGTGTTGAATATCATAGGTAATTTATTCAATACTGTGCTGAAAGTGAAAACTGTAATGGTTGTATGGGTTCTACCATTAATATGTACAACGAAAGCATCCTGGACTTGAACAATGTTTGAAACATTGAACTAAGATTAATTGCTAAATGCTGGGGATGCTCGTGTGACTGTAAATGGGTGGCCAGTTACATTATCAAGTATCAGTTGTTTACCCTGGTCGTAGTTTGGATGAGTGGACTGCTGATTGCTACGACTGATCAGAGTGTGTGCAGTATTATGGTTCTACTGGATGGATATAACTTTCGCACCATCCAAAATTGGAAAATTGTAAGTCAGAAATCCGGAGTTGATAGATACCGGTCTAATACACTCGGGCATTGTAGCAATCCATTTTATCAGATCAGGTACGCTCTTCAGTAAGTGCCTTTTATTGAAGGTCATAGCTTTTGCAGTGATGATGGTGAAATTTTCATTCCTTTACTGGACCTGCTTGTGCGTTATCATTATTTTCTTTGAGATACGTTCTTAGGAATGTGTTCTGTGTACCTGTGGGTATAGTACAAACTGAAGTCATTCAAGTTACAATGTAAATTCCCTTTGCCTTGAGAAGCTGGAGACCTGGGTACTTGTTTTGCTAATAGTCCTCCCGTTGATGAAGTGGGCAGTCATGGGCAAAATTCATGTAATCTCTCTGGATCTTGATTTCTTTATTTGTGTAGATGGGAGAAGGTTGAGTGTTTAGATACCCAGAAAACCCAGGGCATTAGGGACTTTGCCTGTTCACTGTTGTATCCCAAACACCAAAATTGTGATGTACACGAGATATATTCTTGTCAGTGGAGTTCCTGCATTGATACGATAAATATAATTAGTGAATTTTTTGCATTTTCTGGCATGATAATCTTTTTTTTATAAAACTTTGTACACTTGGTAATGAAAGGAGAAATGACAGGTTAAAAGGAAGCTTTGTTTTTTCGCTGCATGGTGAAATTGAAAGAATATAGTATGTGGTATAGTTATCAGCAAAGGCCAATTTAAAAAAAACAGTACTGCTTGTGAAGCAAAGGCCAATTTAAAAAAAACAGTACTGCTTGTGAAGCAAAGGCTTCATTGTGGGAAAATGTGTTATATAATATATTTTAAAAAAGATGAAATTAACTTAAAAGGAAATATTGAGAGATATTTGTGATATGGAGAAAATATATGTATGTATTCACAGTGTTGTTCTGTTCCCTTTGCTGAACAGTTGTGTCACTTCATTATTGAAACCCATGCTTTTTTCTTTGGCAGACTTCAGTGACACTTATGTATACACGCTTCTATGAGCAGATTCTGCACACACACACACATACACACACACGGTACTGGTAGCATTCTTTCCTCTTGAACAGTGTTCAATACTATTTTCCTCCCTAGGTTTCATTGAATGAAGTGCTAATATTAAAATTTAAAAGATATTTTATTATGGAAAGAAGTAAAATGTTTTGAAAAGTAAAATAAGTATCAAACCATCATGAACCTATTATCTAGCTTCAACTCAGCCTGGTCAATCTTGTCTGATCTTTTCCTCTGTCCACTCTTTCTCCTCTTGGATTATTTATTTATTTGTTTGTTTATTTGTTTATTTATTTATTTTTAGAGACAAGGTCTCGCTATGTTGCCCAGGGTTGTCTGGAACCCGCGGGCTTAAGCGATCCCAAGCCTCAGCCTCCCAGGTAGCTGGGATTATTGGTGTGCGACACCACACCTGGCTTCCTCCTGGATTATATTTAAAGCAAATCCCCAATATCAGTTCGCCTGTAAGTATTTTCACATTAAGATTAAGTTTTGTTACATTACAATTATCTTTTGCCTAACCTGTGGGATTATGTTGCCACTGTTATTATTTTTCTCAGTGGCAGACTTTTGACCTAATCTTTTTCTGATTTATTTTTTTTATCAGATCCAACTTCCAAGAAGAAACCAAATGATTAAATGAGAAGCATGTTATGTACTTTTCACAATGATATATGAACATTCCTGACATATGATATGGTTCTTTGCCCATAATGGAATTAAGTTAGAAATCAGTAGTAGGAAAAGCTGTTTGGTAAATTCCCAAGTATTTGGACATTGGACAGCATATTTAAATAACTCATGGATGCAAGAAGAAGTCAAAAATAGAAAAAGTATCTTGAACTGAATAAAGTTAAAGCACAATATATCAGAATTTGCAGGATACAGTAAAAATCTCTCCTGGAAAAGAATGGTTTCAAATAATGATCACGTCTTCGAATTTAAGAGATTACAGAAAGGACAAATGACATCCGAAAGAACCAAACAAAGGAGATAAAAAAGATCAGAGTGGAAGTCAGTATAATAGAAAGTTGAAATACAACTGAGAAAATCAGTAAAACCAAAATCTATTTCTTAGAGTTCAGTAAAATTAGGAGATCTCTAGGGAAAAGGGGGGAGAAGGATACC
This sequence comes from Uropsilus gracilis, assembly GCA_004024945.1. Classification (NCBI taxonomy): domain Eukaryota; kingdom Metazoa; phylum Chordata; class Mammalia; order Eulipotyphla; family Talpidae; genus Uropsilus; species Uropsilus gracilis. The sequence continues at coordinate 2,847 of PVHY01018482.1, forward strand.
AATTTTTAGAAATCAGTAATTCCCAACACTGATATCAGGAATGAGAGAGGTAACATCACTGTGGATCCTGTAGAAATGAAAAAGGATTTAAAAAAGGAGTGTTATTAACAATTTCATGCTAGTACATTTGATAACTTAGATGATATAAATAAATTACTTGAAAGATACAAACTACCCATATCTCACTTAAGAAATAGCTAACTGAATAACCCTTTATCAATTAAAGATATTGAATTTGCTGTTAAAAAAACCTTTCTCCAAAGGGAGATTCTAGGGCCAGATGACTTCACTGATGAATTTTGTAATATTTAAAGGAAGAATTATTAGCAATTCTGCAAAAATTCACCCAGAAAGTAGAAGAGAAAAGAATATTTCTCAGTATGTTTTGGAGTCAACATCAACCTGATACCTGAAAGACATTTCTAGAAAGGGAAACTCTAAACCAGTATTATTCATAAACACAGATGAAAGCACTGTCAACAAGAATTTAGCAAATGAAATCCAGCACAATGTAAAGATAATGTATCATGAGTGTACTCTCTGAGAAACTGCCCCAAATCTGGAGCAGGAACAGCGACCTGTTTGTTTTAGAGCAAGCAGCACTCTGGTTGGGACAGTTACCTCTGGTTCTCAGCCTGACCCTCATCACCTAAGGTTTCTGTCCTGTGAACTTGAGACTCCAGTTTACCGGCTACTGTATCTGTGATAGGGTCTTTCTAGGGCTGTCATCATGGGACTTCCGGGTAGAGGAAGGGGGCCCCAACCTCTTGCTTGTGCTTTCCTGAATTTTAACTTCTGCAATGCAGAGCTGCGGGGTTTGGGGGAGGTGAAGTGGGATGACAAGAAATGCTGTGCACCTGGCTTTTCTTAGACTCTTAACTGACACCTCGGGTAGCCCTGCTTGCTTTGCCATACCTACCCAAGAAGAAATTTTTATCATGCTGAACTTGGAGTAGTTAAGAAGTGTGTGGTTCATGATTCATGGGCTACTAACTTTATATTCTTGACAAGCATTTAGTATACTTCCCCCCCAGACAAACCATTGTATGTTTTTTATTTATAACTTTATATAACATAGTATTTTTTAGATTCAGGAATACAGCATTATAATCCAACATTTGGATGTAATGCATTCTGATAGATTCTCTTGAATAAATATTTATTTATTTTATATTCTTAAAATGTTCAGAGGTTTTAAATGTTGCTGTTTCAATCATTTTCCTAGTTTTGGTGGTTTTACTAGGAAGCAGATTCATGGGTTATGGAAAATTTTTTTTGGAAGACAGGTACATTTCACAAATCATAAAAAAAGTCTTTGTAAAGGTACAATTTACTGATGTTCATAACATTTGCCGTGTTGTACAACCATCACCTCTACCTCTATTGTGAAGCATTGTCACCATTACAAAGAGGAAGCCCTACACCCAGTTAGTTGTCACTTCCACTCCACCTCTTTTCTCAGCCTCAGGCAACACTCATCTGCTTTCTGTTTTTATGCATCTACCTAGTCCTGGATATTTCATTTAGATAGATGCATACTATATATAACTTTTAATGTCTGACTTCTTTTGCTTTAGTATAATGTTTTTGAGATTTATACATCATATGGCATGTATCAGTACTTCTTTCTTTTTATGGTTAAACAATACTCCATTGTATAGATAGTTCATCATTTGTCACCTTTTGGTTATTGTGAATGTGCTTTGTAACTATTTCATGTAGAAGTTTTTCTTTGAAAACCTGTTTTCAGTATTTTTTGATAGAAACCTCAGTATGGAATTGCTGGGTCATATAATTGCTATGTTTGACTCTGAAAAGAATCTATTTTGCAAAGTGTCAATAGTTTGACATGCCAAAAAATTCTGAAACTGTCTTTCACTGTTGAGGACACAATATTTTTTTGCTAATTTTAGTTTTTTAATTTTATTTTCATCTTATTTATTATAATACTTATTTTAGTTTACATCATTATCTACCCTGGGGTTCTCCCACCACCTTATCATCCTTGAACCAGTGTTTTAATCTTTTGTGCCCTTGCCACCCCATATGAAGACACAAGTTTTAGCTTATAGCTTGCTGCAGTGTTTTTAGTTAAGACTCAGAGTAAAACAAAGACTACATGTAGATGACTTCCACTTACTGGTTATAGTTAATTTCTTACTGTACCATTTTAGAATATATTTTTCTATCAGGTATAGAATGTTACTATTTAAAAGTTTTGATGAATGAAAACATAATTGTGGCTAGCAAAGGACATCCCAGAAATTGACTAATCTTCAGGGACTTCCCATAAAGAGTAAAGTTTCAGAAATGTTAGCATTATAACATTTTTTTAACCTACATAAGTTTAATATAGAAAGACTGAGCTTCTTTCCACCTTGACAGTTCTTCCAAACAATTAACTAAAGTGACTTTTGTTCATAACTTTTATGCTCAGAGATTGAAATTGTCTTTGTCAGTAACTTACTATAGTTTCACTATGGGTGTTATAATTTACAATAACAATAGTATTTCACAAAGCAATAGCATATAGAATAATTTCTCTTAATAAGCTCATAAAGAAATCAACACTTTATTAATTCTGCTACTATTGCAGACAAATGGTAGATGAAGGAAATAAAGTTCAAATTTAGTTGGATTTAACTTTCTGAGTTCTTAGGGCATCAGTTTAGTCAACCGAGAGTTGACCTCCAGCTGCTGTTACAGATCACAAGTCCCTTGTTTCTAGAAATCACAGTGCTGGAAGAATGACAGCACCAGTGCTGGCAGGAAGGTGATCTCCAGACTACTGCATGGCTTTCAGCACTGAGGGCAATGAATAGTCTTGCTAAGGCATAAGATGAATGCTCCAGGGTCTTTGGGGAGTTATTTAGAACAGCCAAGGATAGCTTTACCACATGGAACCTTCTTGATCCTCATAAACTTTTAAGTTTTTAAGGTTGAAATGTTTATTAGGTCATCGTTGCACCTTCATGTGACCATATTGATAAGTACTTGGTAGCACAGCAATTTGGTGATGTAATTCTGACACATTCTCTTCAACATCAATTCATCCTTGGATCAAAGGAACTTTACTCAAGTCATAAACAAATGGATTTGAAATTGTAACAAACCAGTATATAATAGTAACCTCAAACAGCAATATCAAACGTAATTACTTCTAACTTTTCTCTTGTTATAAGGTGAAAGATTAATCAGTCTTCCGGGGTTCCTATGGGAAACATCAGAATTGTAGTTGTAAAAGATATCTTTGAGAGTTTTATTCTTTTCCTTATATTTGAGGTCCAAATTTGAAAAGGTGAAATCAAAACAATTGTCTGAGGTTGTTTGGAAAGCAATACTTGATTACCTGCTTAATTAAAACATGAAGCATTTGAAAAATAAGCATAGATCACTTGGTTGTAAAGAACATCAATTCTTGAGTAGGTGAGAGGAAACCTTTTCTATTAGATAATCAAGACTATAATATGGTTCACAATGAAGCATATAAAAGTTATTCTCACAAAAAAGTTATGTAGGCATATTTACACAGAAGGTGAAAAGTAATGTTTTGTATTATAGGCAAGTCTTAACCAGTAAATGAAGAACTCAAGCCCCCCAAAATGTTGCTTAATTGCAGATATATTTCAGTTTATTTTCAGTCCCAGGTATCCAAGGTAAATATAATTAACTTTCCATATTGTATTATTCTGTACTATGATTTTCCATATTCTGATATAGTTTGTTTACATTACTTTCTTGGAGATCTATGAGGTAAAAGGTTTTTACGGTAGAAGAAACTGTCGTTAAAACAAAGCAAAAAAAAAAAAACCCTACTCAGTGGGAAAAATATTTTTGTCCATTATATATCCAACAAGGGGCTTGTAACCCAAATCAACAGGGAACTTATACAACTCAACAAAACTAAAACAGCCTAATTCAAAAAAGGGCAGACAAGTTAATCCATACTTCTCTGAAGAACACATCCAAATGGCTGATAGGCATATGAAAAGATGCTCAAAACCCACAATGAGTAACCTGTTCACACCCTTGAGAATGGCCTACAAGGACCAGAAACAACCAGTGGGGAGGGTGTGGACAAAAAGTAACTCCTATACATTATTGGTGGCAATGTAGACTAGTCCAACTTCTATGGAAAGTATGGAGGTTTTTCATAACATTAGAAATAGAGGCTGGGCACTGTGGCTTGTGCCTGTAAGCTTCAGCCTATGAAGCGGCGGGAGCTAGGGATCGCGGTTAGAGTCCTGCCTGGGGCCCGTAGCAAGACCTAGTTCCAAAAAAAAAAAAAAAAAAAAAAAAATAGCTGGGCGTGGTGTGCGCCTGTAATCCCAGCTACCTGGGAAGCAGAGGCTGGGGATTGCTTGAGTCTATGGTACACCGGGCAACGAGAGCCTGCGGTTCCACGGGCAAAAAAAGCAAGACCTAGTCTCAAAAAAAAAAAAAAAAAAAGAAAAAGAAAAAAAAGAAATAGAGCTACCACCTGATGTAGCAATGTTTTCCTCGTCTGTCTGAGCAATGCCAAAACACTTACTAGATGAGGTGTAGATAATTTGATATTCATTGCAGCATACAGTAATGAAACTATGAAAACAGTCTGTGTGCCCAATGATAGATGGGTGGGTGTATCGCTTCTTGGCCTTTTGGCTAAGATGAAGTGATAACTGAGTGGTGAAGAAGTGGTCGTATATACAATAGGCTGTATATACCAGTAGAATACTATTAAGTAAAAAAGGATAATTTGACAAAGTGGGTGGAATTGGAGGGGATTATGTTAATTGAGTAAATCAGAAGCAGAAGGACAAATACTGGATCATTTCGTTCATAGATGGAATATAAAGAAACAAAGAAATAGACAAAACCAAAACAAACTTGAAATCTGATAGCAGAAATGGAGCTATCGGAAAAGGAAAGGAGGGTGCGAGGTGGGTAGTAAAGGGGTGATGGAGTTCAGTGAACTATGGTGGAAGATTATCGGGGTTTTGGTGGTGGGTGTGATGTGATACCATACATTTATAAAGGTTTTAACTTATGCCACTAAAAAATAATGTTTGTAAATTATTCTTGTCTCAATAAACATAAATGTATTTTTTCAAATAATGCTTAGAACCTATTTATATTAGTATGTTATGTACATTTATCATTACTCTTCAAATTTATATTTTGAGAAATTGTTTTATTTTTAATACAATAAATATCAGCAGTTATCCACATAAGCATTCTCTGTAAGTTTTGAGAGTGTAGAAGAGACAAAGTTGAGAACCTCATTAGGACAAAACTACTCTTTTCTTTCAAAAAAAAATTAAAAGCACACACTCAGTTTAATTTTTTATCACTGTTGTTCCTAATCTAATTTTAACCACTAGTAGTGATTTATTTTTTTTTGCAATCGACCATATGTATGTTTCACATGGCAACACTCAGGTGTATCTTTGAGAAGTGTCTATTGTGCAGGAGCAGTTTATCAAACTAGCAAAATCTGTGGGCCGATATAATACAATTCCCTGTAGACACAAGCTTCCATCTTATATCTTTTAATTATAGAGACTATATTAATTTGTTATATCAGGGTTAACCTCACCTCATTGCTTATATTTTTCATTCTTGTTTATTCTTCTTGTTTATTATTTCCTATGGACTTCATAATAAACTTGTCTTGTTCTAGAAAAATCCTCCAAGTATTGTTGAGATTGAGTTAAATTTGTATTTTAACCTAGGGCTAAATATCTTAATGATGTTGAGGCTTTATATCCAAGAACATGTAACTTTTCACAAATAAATTTTAAAATTCCTTAAGATTTTGTGTGGATAATTTAATAGAACCTTACATATGTCTTCTAACTGGTTTTAACTTAAAAATAAAAGAATAATGTTGATCTTTGTAATTAATTTTTAAGTTGTTACTTTGTTAAATTTTCTTATTCATAGTATATTTTTTCTCCTTTCATTTCCTTGGGTTTTATGTAATTATGTTTTATTTAATTATTTCTATATTTAGAAATAGTTTTACTACCTTTTTACTTCTTAAACTTTAGTTTGCTTTGTATAGGCGTAGCTTCATAGTCTAATAATTACAATAGAATAGTTGAGAGAGTGAACATCTTTATTTTTTTCCTGACTTTAAGCAGCCTGGCAGTTACTATTTCCTTGTTAAAGAGAGCCCTGGCATTTGATTGAAATAGTTATATTCAATGCTTTAATTTTTTTGCTTTTAAAACTGTTGAGGAAGTATTCATCAATACCCATGTCATGTTTTTAACACGAAACACTGCAGAATTTTTCAGATGTCTCTTCTGTGTCTATGTTCATATGATTTTTCTTCTTTGCTCCATTAATATGATTGAATATATTAATATATTTCCTATTGAATATTCTTGTCTTCATAGACCAAATTCTACTTGATCATGGTGAATTGCTTTCTTAGTATGCTGTTGTATTCTATTTGCTATGTACTTTTAAAACTTTTTGAAAAATTGATACTGATAAGTGAGATTGGTCTCTAGGTTGAGACTTGTTTGTTTTTTTGGTGCAGTCTATCAATTCTTTGTTGTTGTTTTCTTTTTTGCCCTGCTCTGCACCCCTCTATCAGTTCTTTAAATGAGGTTTTATTTATGGCTCAATGTAGTTTTATTCTTCATGAGTGTTTGATGTACTCGTGAAAAAAACTTTTTGTTTTCAATATTAGGATTCAGAGTTTTACACACATGCATCTGTACAATTTCTTATTTATTAAGACCCTTATTATTAATCAATTTATTAAGGAGTTGATTATATTTGCAGAGTCTCAGTGTTTTCCACTTATTCTTTCTTGGGTTGAGAGGTATTTTAAAGCCCCTTTCTATGTGTCTGTCTCTTCTTACATTTCTTGTAGTGTCTGTTTTATGAGTTTATTTCTGAGGTTGTGAGCACATAATTATTAATGTTATATCTTTTGGGGGAACTCTAGCTTATAATTTTCACAAATTACAAAGTTTAATTTTCTTTATTGTCTTTGAATTATTGTTTTTTGATTGTTTTGCTGAGAAGTTGATCTTTAAATGAGTTCCTCATTAATTGTGGATTAAAAACTCCTATAAGACTTTGTAAGATTTATAGATATTTTCTTAAGCAAACTATATGCTAGAACTGCTCTAGACAAGTTAATATTTTTATTTAATTTTCTAAAGTCTTCGAGGAAGCAGTGTACATCTGCTTTCACTAGTTTGCTGAAATTTTTGAATCACTATAATTCAATTTGTTATCCTAGAGGATAAATAAAATTTATATGTATTAGGTGTTTCCAATTCTCATTGTTTTCATTTTACCAAGGAGCACAAAAATCAACAGGAAGGGACATCTCCTTGGCTAGGAGTGTAAAAACAGGAAGGAGGAAGTCTATTGCAAATCTGTGTTTGCAGATTATCAATTCAGGTTTCAGCATAGAGGATGTTCATTAGCGATCATCATTGTGCTGTGTTCTTGTCCAAAATTACAGAGTGTGCTGTCAGTATTATAGAATGCCAATCCTACTTATAGGAAGTAATGTTAACTAACAAACTGTACTAGGTCCTTTCCTATGCTTGGAAACAGGATACTATTAGTGAGAACAAGTTACAGAAATTGCACATAGAGGAAAACAAGGCAAGTAAAAATCAACACCAGCAAGACAGGGAAAATCATCCCTACCCCTTGCTTTTGTTTGATTTTAATGTTTTTGACAGTTGTATAACCCTTTAAGGCATGATTTATTCTTTTTTCAAAAAGAGGGTATGTCAACTCTGTCATTCAAAAAAATTGTTTGACAGAATATCTTCAATTGAATTGGCGGAAGCACCTGGGCATTATTTATTTTACAAAGGATTCTAAGAGTGCACGTGGTAAACTAAATGAAGGATTTCATAGGAAAATACACAAAGGTCAATATTTTGTAAACAGTAAATCTATTTCAGTATTCCATGATGAAAAACTGCATTCTACGTTTATATGGATTCCCCCACCCTAGAGTTATACTAGAAATTCTTGGTTACGCTGCAGCTATGGCATACCTGCTTGGTGTAGCTTCCCAGCAATGGCATTTTAGGACCCAATTCTGAATTCTTCGCTTATCTGCACAGTATTGTGCATGTGTTGAAAAAAATCAAAAGTATAAGAACTAAATGGTATTATTATTATTATTATTCTACAGACTTGTTCTCTTCTATAGGAGCCTGTTGACAAACTCTGACGTTAGGTCCTTCTTTCCACATTATTTTGTGATGGTGTTTCCCAGCATTTTCTATGTTGTGGCACAAACAGAAATTTAGGATGAGTTGTATTATTCCTTGTAACCTGTGCATTTCAGCAAATGTACTATAGTGCAGTGGTCAGATGGGAAGGCTTGTAAGCTATAATTATAAGGAGTGTGTGTGGGTGTATGCATGCTTGTTGGCTTAGTCAAGGATATGTTTTTGGTTTTAGTTTTGGTACCCAGATAATGAGTTAGCTTAAGGAAAAATGGAAGGAAAACACGGAAAGTTACTAGGGTATCACAAAATTCCTAGAGCTGTCATACTTCTTAAAAGACTTCTTAAAAGAAGAGGAAGACCCTGTATTTTTCTGTTTTCCCTTCATATCTGCCCCTTTCGTCTTTGCTCTGCTCTGAAATCTTGTTTCTCTGCTTGTGTCTGCACTTGTGGAGGATGACTCCCTACAGCGTCCATATGGCTGTCAGGCACACTCAGCTGACAGTATCTGAATTTCAGCTCATCACTCCTACGAGGGTGGTGGATGAAAGCAGTTTGGATACTTCCTGCACCCCTGAGCATACTTCTCCGCAGGGCACTGTTATTGGAAGAGGATGTGCTGTTCTACCTTACACATGGTCTCATAGTAGTTCTCACAGAGGTGGTACATGATGCACTGCTGATTTTGTATTTTTCAGGGAGATGACCATGATTTAGTAAAATCAGGGAGGAGGGTCTTGCCACTCTGAGGTCAATGCCCAAATAAAGACTGTTTTAAGAGTTATTAATAGACTTCCACATGCTTACAATAGCAGTTAAACCATCTTCCCCCAAATGCTACATTCTTCCCAACCTGTGTTTATGCATGAAAAATACCTACCTCTTTATATCACTGTCTACCAAAACATTACCTCTGAGAAAATTCTCATCTTATGTTCTGCTTCTTCCATGAAATACTTGCATCTTAAAACACTGTATTCTACATGGATACATATACACACATGTGTATGCATATGTGTTATATATATATAGTACATATGTATGCACACATTTTTTCCTATCTGATTTCTTATAGCATGAGTGTCTAGGAAATATTCCACAAACACTATTTTAATTGTGAATGGGTGTTTTAAATAAATGTCTTAAATGCAGACTTAATGGAATTGGCCCCGAGGCCTTTGAATATCATACATACTTGATTATTTCTGTGTTGCATACAAAGCAAAATGCCATGGATACAGCAGATTCTCAGTAAATATTTTTGAACCTAATTAATAAAAAATCTTTTGTTATAGAGAACTTGAAAAATGCAAACTGGGGAGAAGAAAATCAGTGTTTTCCTATTACTCAAGCATAATCATTGTTGATATACATATACATATGTATATACATATACATATATGTATATATGTGTATATATGTATGTATGATATGCATATATACACATACATATAAACGTGCATATATACGTATATAAATAATCCTGTTTTTTCCTCTGTTTCCTTTATTGTTACACATTAAGGGGTTCTTATTTTAACTAGCCTTTATTACTTCCAAGTTTTATGAACAGTGATATTAATATAAATTTTATGCTCAAGATCTTTGTTCCTGGAAGTAAAAGTAATCATGTAGGCAAATATGGAAAATAACTATTGTCTATTGAACATTTTCCGTGTGCCACTGTTTTAAAAACTGAAATGTGATGTCTTTATTTGATGTTCACAAGAAGTAGTAGTTATGCCCATGAGGTCTTCTACCCTGGGCATTCATTCAGTAGGTGGTCGAGCTAGATGTGAACCTGGGCCCTTTGTCTGCTGAGTTTTAAGATTATAACTTAGAGTATCAGTTAATGAAAGGAGCCATATAAAAAACATAAAATTTTAACCAAAAGGAAAAGATAGAAAGGGAGAGCATACTAAGATCGGGAATGTCAAGAATGTGACCACAGCTCTACCCAGGGAGAATTTCTTTTAGGTCAGAGGAAGCTCAGACTTTTAAAATAAACTCACAATAAAGTGATGTCAGGCTAATGCTCCTCTGAAGTTCAAGATACTGCTCTCCAGTAGCCTTCATAAGGTCAGTGCCAGTTTATTCTCTCTGGGAGATGCAGGATATGGGAAAAATCACTGACCCCTTTTTACCTTCGTGATGCCCTTGTTTTGTTGTAATCAATGGGGAAAATATGAAAACCACCACCATGTCCTACCTTCCCTTTTCAATCCTCCTGCCTGTTGTAAAAAAAGAACATTTGTTCATTCCTATAAGTAAAAATGAACATAAATCAGTTTTCTTTTTAGTCCTTTCATATTTAAGGACTTTTTTTTTTTTTTCCCTTCCCAGTTTGGTAGACCAGGCCTGATAGAATCTGTGCACAATGGTTGGGTTGTTTTCTGTTTTTGTCGTGGTTGAATGTGAAGGCAGGCAACTATTCTTTGTGTGGTTTGTGGGACAACATATGTGTCTGACTGTTAACCAGCTTCACTATAGAGGAGCATAGTTTTAAGATACTTCGTTTATAGAGGTATTGCCATAGTAATAAGAATGTCTGGAAACTACCAGTGAACTTGTTACTGATATGTTTAAGGTAAATAGTTTTAGTAACTGAATGGCCCCTTTTTTGCAAGTAGGTCCCTTTTACCTTTTTTTTCAGTGTCTTCAAGCACTTTTTATGGGTGCAGGCTTGGCTTGTGTGCCTAGCTCTGGTCTTCCAGGTGGTACATGGTGCTGAGCAAATCTTTTAATCTCTCCGAGCCTCGTTTTTTTTTTTTTTTTTTTTTTTTTTTTTTTTGTGAGACAGTGGTAAAGCAAAGATGTGCTGTCCACCTCCCTAGGTTGCTTGGACTCAAATGCAATGTTGTACTCAAAATTGCTTTATAGTTTGCAAAGTACTAGCACAAACGTGAAAGATTATTTCTCTTTTGTCTCATTATAATCTAATTTTGAATGGACACACAATTATTCTCAATTTTTTGTCATCTGTCCAGTTTTCTTTTTCCTGCAAATCTGTGAAAAGATCAACAGAATTGGACTTGGGTGGTCAGAATCTACAGTGGGAATTGGAGTCAGTCATATATCAGGATAACCATGATTTTCTTCATACTGCTTCTGAGTTACACATATTTGACAAAAGTATTCGTCCTTTGAAAAACCTGTTATTAGAATTAAACTAATATCTTTTAGTTAATATGTATTTACTTTTAAAATGCATATTTTAGAGTCCTTAAAATATTTGTAAGTAAAAACTTTCTATGTGCTTTTTCAATATGGCAAACATATGTAATATAGAAAAATTTATTTTATACAGATTTCCATACTTAAATATTGGAGCCTGAAATTGCCAGAGAACTGTTATATTATGATTCTGTTCTATTTATTAAAATAAAGGTGATAGGTAATAGGGTATAAAAAGGGTAAATATTTATTTCATAGTACTTAGCTTGAGTATGAGATTTAAATCATATTTTGATGCAATAGTAAAGGAATATACGTGGGATTTTAGAGATTACTTTTTGGTGAAGGGTGCCCTCTAGTGAAGCTCTTCTTTATAACAAGATTTGCAGTTCTGTGAATTTTCTAAGATACTTTGTGTTCTTTTGTGTCTTTAGTTTTTGGGTTTTTTTTTTTTTTTTCCACTGATGATTTATATTTTAAAGGTGAAAATGGTAAAATTTGGGGCTGGATATATATTAACAAGACCAAATGATAATACTGAAGCAGCATTATGTTCCTTGGCAACTGCAGTTCAAAAGTCAAATAATACCTTTTGTGTCTTCAAAATAGAGAGATGGCATCTTTTTAATTGTTCAAAAGAAAAAAATTTCGAATCATATGACTTTATGAAAAAAGACCCTTATCTCAAATTATAACGTTTGCTATCTTTGAGTATTATTTAGTACTTTGTTTCTCCTATAATGTTACTGAAATTCAGGTATCTTAAGTGTATTTAAATAATAAGAAAGGAATTGCAGCGTTCTATGTCTCTCTTATGACTCTAGTTTCAAGGTTTCAGTTGTTTTATACACTTGCAGAGAAGAGTCTGCTCCACTGAAAGGTTAGATTAAGATTTTAATTTTTATAGCCAGGAAGACAAAAACTAAGTGGTTACTCACATAGGAGCAGATAGAGTATTTCCTGGTAGCTTCTCCTAGCTTCCAGGATCATAGAGGGAATGGCAGCCTCCCATCTGTTCTCTGTATCTGTCCAAAGCCTCTTTTTAAAGTTATTTGAGGTTGATGACAAGACATTTAAGTTTTTTTAATAACTTGAAAATCCCTGATCAGTTTTTGTGTTAATATTTTTAATTCAGTTTTAATAGCATTGTTAAAATTGACAACCATAGGGTAGGTAATTGTGTTATGTATATATATTTTATAATTTTATTTATTTTTGTATATATATCTATATATATTACATTATTATGTACCCTGGGGGTTTTCCATATGAGACCATCCTGTATTTCTCTTTTCTTTTTTGGTTTATATCTGCTAATATGAGTCCTTCTAGTTCCATCCATGTTGCTGCAAATGACATATATTTTTCCTTGATTGATGCATTGTATTCCATTGTGTACATATACCACATTTTTTTTCAGCCATTCATCAGTTTTGGGGCATTTGGGTTGTTTCCATATCTTGGCAATTGTAAACAGAGCTGCAATAAACATGTACGTATAGGTGTCCTTTTTAATTAGTGTTTCCATGTTCCTCTGAGTAGATTCCTAGTAGTGGGATTGCTGGGTCGAATGGTAATTCCACTTTCAATTGTTTGAGGGTCCTCCTCAGTCTCCTATAGTGGCTGGACCAGTTTGCACTCCCACCAGCAGTGTAAGAGAGTTCTTTTTTTCTCCACATCCATGCCAACATTTGTTGTTGTCCGTTTTTTTTATATGGGTCATTCGTACTGGTGTAAGATGGTATCTCAGTGTGATTTTAATTTGCATTTCCCTGATTATTAGTGATGGGGAGCATTCTTTCATGTGCCTATTGGCCACTTGTATTTCCTCTTTGGTGAAGGGTCTTTTTAGTTTTTCTCCCCATTTTTTGACTGGGCTATTTGCTTTGTTTTTGTTGAGTTGTGTGAGCTCTTTGTGGATCTTTGTTATCAGACCCTTATCACTTGTCTGGAGGCCAAAAATTTTCTCCCAGTCAGTTGTGTTTCTTTTTGTTTTGTTTATTGTCTCTTTTGCTGTACAGAAACTTTTTAGTTTGATGTAGTCCCAGCTGTTTATGTTTTCCTTCCTTTTTTTTTTTTTGCCAGCTGTAGTTGTTTCCAGAAATGGATTTCTGAAGCGAAATTCATCGAGGGTTTTGCCCAGGTTTTCCTCTGTGTATTTTATGGTTTCAGGTCTCACATCCAAGTCTTTTATCCATTTTGAATTGATTTTGTACAGGGTGTGAAGGTGTTATCTTGGTTTATTTTTTTACAAGTCATGGTCCAGTTTTCCCAGCACCATTTACTGAAGAAGAGGCTATCCTTGTTCCAGTATATGTTTTTCACCCCTTTGTCAAAGATTAGTTGACCATACATGTGTGGTTTTATTTCTCGGTACTCCATTCTGATCCATTGGTCTGTTTGTCTGTTTTTATACCAGTACCATGCTATTTTAATTGTTATGGCTTTGTAGTATATTTTGAAATCTGGGATTGTAAACGAATAAGAAATCCATTCTCTCTTGTTTAAGTCAAGAGGGTTTTGGCTATTTGGGGTCTTTCGTTGTTCCATATGAATTTCAGTAAATTTTGTTTATCTCTTTAAAATATGTCATTGAGATCTTTATTGGAACTGCATTGAATCTGTAGATTGCCTTTGGTAATATGGCCATTTTGATAATGTTGATTCTTCCAATCCATGAACAGGGAATGTCTTTCCATTTTTTAGCATCTTCTATTTCTTTTAAGAATGTTTTATAGTTTTCTTTGTATAGGTCTTTTACTTTTTTTGTTACATTTATTCCCAAGCATTTAATTTTCTTTGGTGCAATGATAAGTGGAGTGGTTTTTTTAATTTCTTCTTCTTATGATTGATTCTTTGCATATATGAATGCTATTGATTTTTATGTGATTTTATATCCAGCTACCTTACTGAATTGATTGTTTCAATTAGCTTTTTTGTTGATTTTTTTTAGGTTCTCTACTGTATTATAGATATATTTAACTGAAAAGATATTTTAGCCAGGTGTGGTGGCATGCGCCTGTCATCCCAGTTACCTGGGAGACTGAGACTGGGGAATCACTTGAGTCTGTGTGTCGAGACAACCTTGGCAACATAGCGAGACTTAGTCTCTTAAAAATTAAAAAATATATAATATTTCATAGCTCATAGCTGAAATTTCAGTTCTAATCAGTAAGATTGGAATCTAAAAAATATTACATGTAAAGGTGAAATCACTGAAGAAGCGTAAGCAATTTTGTTGCTATGAAATACCAAATCTTAATTAGTGATTACTAGAAGTATAAAGTTAAGATTGGATATGCTAGAAATTAAGGTTGACATGCCATTTGAAACACTGATAAGAGAATACTAAAATGTATCTATGGAAGGTCAGTGTAAAGAATGCTCAAGATGTTGTGAAGGTGATTTTTTATATTAGAAATAAAGAAAGCTTATATGTCATTGGAGGAACTGGCAAAATGTTAATGCTTGAAGAAGTTGAAAATGTCGTTTAAAAAAATCCAGTGAATGATGCAGTTCTGTTAGAGATAAGAGTAAAATTTTTTTAATGATAAATACATGTAGAAAATACTGCAACCAAAAGATAAAAGCAGTAGTAGTGCTCAGGGCTTGGGATCCCTGAACAGTATTTCTGCCTTTAGTTTTCCAAAATCTTGAGAATACATTTCCCTTTTAGAGTGATTTTTTTTATAGGCAGTTGATTGACATTTAATAAACTTCACAGGAAGAGTCTGTGAGTAGCATTTTAATGACAGTCACTCTAGGTGAGAATAGACTCGCATTATTCTGTATTGTTCTTTCCTGTGCTTTTTTGTGGATAAGTGTTTTTAGTATATTGGAGAATAAAGGATTCTGAAGGCCATTTAAATTTGTTTAGAAAAGAAACTATAGTACTGCAGTAAATAGTGATTGGGGTTGGGTACTTTGAAATTATACCACTTTTTCTTAAAACTGTAAACATCTCAGTGAAAGAAAAGTTAAACAGTTTCTTAGGAAACTAGTACATTTTATTTTGTTCAGTTATATAGATGATTTTTATACAATGAAGATACAGTAAAAGAAGAAGATACTGAAAATAGTATACAGATAAACTTTTTGAGAAAAAAAATCGTACCTAGTATGTTACCAGTATATTACCACTAAAAAAATTCCTGTGTATATCATTAGGGAATCATTTTTTTACATGCATTTTATTTAGAACCTGACTGAAATACTGAAGTAGGCTAAATTCCTCTGTTGAGACATTGATGATAAAAGCATTTCATTTTCAAAGAACTAGCTTAACACTTTAATGACATCTTACTTTTCTTATATGTATTACCACTAGGTGGAGACCTATACATACAATTCAAGAAGGCATTTCTGAAGGATCATTTACCTATTTAAATTTTATATGCCTGGTATATCAGGTGATCAAATATTGTGTAGTAGCACCTATCTCAACTCTTTGCTTTAGTGTAGATTAGATGTAATGATGATAGAACGTGTTTATATTCAAAATATTGTAGTTATACTTTTAAGATATGCATTTTCCTAATGCACTTCTTGTTGCTAAAATTAAAACAGGTAAAGAAAATCTTTAGTGTAGCATAATCTGTGTTTTCTACTCACATGAAAGTTTTAAATCATCTCAACTTTTTTTTTTGTTTGTTTTTGAGACTAGGTCTTGCTATTTTTGCCTGTGGAACCGCAGGCTTTCCTTGCCCGGGGTACCACAGACTCAAGCAGTCCCCAACCTCAGCTTCCCAGGTAGCTGGGATTACAGGCGCGCGCCATCAAGCCCAGCTCTTTTTTTGGAACTAGGTCTTGGTACGGGCCCCAGGCAGGACTCGAACCACGGTCCCTAGCACTGGTCGCTTCATAGGCTGAAGCTTACAGGCACGAGCCACTGTGCCCGGCCTAAATCATCTCAACTTTTAAAATTGATTTTGTATCTGCATTTTTGTTTGATTAGCATTACATTTTGCCAAAAGTAAGATTTTGTCATGTGAACTTTTGTACTGAACTATCTTCTGTTAAAGCCAATATTTGTATCTGTGCATTGAGCTTCAAGCTTTAGTGGATGTGCATAATGGTAAAATTGCACACTTTTTACCATTCGCCCTTTCTGGTTCTATCATGTATTTTTATGTATTTATAGAAACTTGGCTAGTATTGCCAACAGACTATAAAATTCTGTGGGATGTTTGTAAAGAAAGAAAAATTATTTTCATTAAGATTGTATATTGCTTGTGAATTTAGAGCAGTAACCTACATGGCTCATTGGTATATTAGTTAAATGTCTGCAACTGTTTACTTACTGAAAACTCTAGGAATGAAGAGTGTTGGATGTTATTTCTTTTCTTATTCAGCAAATCACAATTTCAAAGAATGGTGGTTTATTATTCAAAGACAATAAATGATAAGTAGTTTTCAGAAACCCTTCAGTGGAGGTCAGACAATTTAGGGCCTCCCCTCAATCTCTCTACTTCATATTTTGTGCCACCTTATTTTGTTGCATTTGTAAGTTAATACTGCCGATTAGCTATGCCTCAGTTCTTATCCCCTTTCTCTGTCCAGTGGATGATTTTCTGTGATGGATGCAACAGGGCACATAGGGGTTCCCTGTTGAGTCATTTTTAATTGTTTATCTTCAAAGGTGACCTGGCTTGTTGCTCTGCTGCTGACTTCTCAGCATACCATGCTGCTGTGACCATTTCTGATCAGAGGGTCTATGTGACCTCATTGTTAACAGCATTGACTTTGCCATCAGGTAGACCTGGGGTTAAATGTTGGCCCTACAACCGTGTTAACATTGTACTTAAAGCCTTTAAAGACTTTTCCTCACATTCCCCCAAAGTCATAATCTTCCCAAACTACATTTGCAAATTGGGTTGCTGACAGAATCTATATCATAAGGCTGCAGTGAATATTCATGAAATAATGCATGTAAAACACTTCATAGTAAGTACTTGGTTATGTGTTACTGTCTTTTTCTTTTTTTTTTATCTTTACCACATTAAATCAGAAGCAGCAGAGATCATTCCTTTTAGTCTATTAAGTCACTGTGGGGGGTATTGTTGACAGCATGCATATCTTTTCTTTATTCTTTTCCTCCTACTTATTCACCAAATAATCTCTATAATTAAAATAAGTTCCTTTGGAGAAAAAATTGTCATCATTCCTGTTATGAATATGGTATCATGAAACTCTTGAGGTGATAGTTGCTTTTACTTTCTTCCACTTTCTAGTGTTCTGCTACATAGCTTCTCTTTCTCTTCTTCTGCACTCTGTAGTCAATCAGATATACTTATTTTATTATCAATTTTTGACGATTTTTTTTGCCCTACCTCCCTTTGACTAATTATTTTTAATATTAGTTTCCATCAGAGTGGGTCACGGGCTAGTTAGATCAACTACATGTAGTGATTAATTATCTTTTGAGTGCTTGCATGCTGCAGTTTACATATATACTACCTATATTAAGAAAGTCAGAATGAGGAGCTTCTTAGGGTTCTTTCCAGGGTCAACGTTGTAATATTCTAATGAATTTTGGATTCTGATATTGCCTACTCCTTCAGAATTTTTTACCCAATTAATTCCTGTGGTTTAGAACAGTTCTTCTCTAATTTATATGTACTCTGTTCAGAATGATTTCATTGAGGGGTGCTGTAGTTGGCAAGGTTGTATCAGCTTGGAGTTCAGCTTGTCCTCACGTCTGCAGTAGCAAGTGGCTGTCCAGGATAAAGAGAGACACAGATTCAGTAGTAGATAGATTAAGACCTGCTTTCTTTCTCATTCACAGTACTAATTACTTAGTATTATTTTTGATTCCCTTATTAGGACTTCTAGTTCTGTTTTAACAACAGAGGGCATGGAGTATATAGCTCATTTATTTTAGGCTTTGTTTTCTGTTAATGGAATGTTAATATTGCATATGTTTCTCTTCATACCAATTATAGCAGTAGAAAAAGACATCAAAATAAAATGGACTTTTGGGAAATAACTTGTTTCTCTTCTTCCTGTGTATTATTTTAAAAGTGATAACAGTATTTCCATTTCCTGCAAAAATATAACTCTACCCCGTTTTGGAGGCTCCACTCTGACACAGTGGAGCAGCCCTGAAATATCTCATGCTGGATTTTGGCCCCTGTGTTATAGCTAATATAAAAAAAAAAAGTGAAATCAGTTCTTTGGTAGGCTCAGTTTGCCACCTGTGTTTTTAAAGCCAGGTAACTATCAAAATATTTATTAAAATATGTGATGTCTCAGAAATAGACATACATATTAAAATTGTAATGCTTGCTCATAATTGTAAAATAGAAAGTTTTATAGCACACTAAGATCAGTTAAATAAACTTCCTCTTATACATGGATCTTCCTTCAGAATGCTGTTTGCTTTCTAATTAGTTATATGCATTAATCATAAAATGGAAAAAGTACCAAGTGCTACCTCAATAATTTACTAACTAGACTATATCGAGCAAATCCTGTGCCCTGTCTGTGCCCATTTCCTCATTTGTGAAAAGTGGTATTTTCTATTTTCTAAGGTGTGGCATAAGAAATAAATGAAATGTTAGCTATAAAATTGCAGAAGGCCTATACAGATATCAGGTGTCAGCATCAGTCCACTCCTGTAGCACAGATAATTTTAGATGTATATGCTTTTTACAGCCAGGACTCTAATTCAGCAGCCAGCTCATTGATTGAATGCAGGTTTTGGTGTCTCTTAGTACCACTATATACTAGGCCAGTAGCCTTTGGATATTGAGGACTCATGTCAGTTACTGTGCTAAGATTTTTTTATTTGCTAATTTAATCCTCACAACACTGATGAATATACTATCTTTTATTCCTATTTTATTTTTGAGAGAGTTGAGATTTAGAGAACTCAGTAAATGTTTTTTTTGATTCCACCTATTCATGCATGCATCCATCTGTCCATTTATTGACTGTATGATCATCTGCCATAGATGTCTGATAGGTGTTATTCTAGGGTTGGGTGTACAACAGGGAGCAAAACAGACAGAAACAATGTATTGTCATGGAATGTACATTCTTATAGGGCAAGATAGAAAATAGATGAAATTATGAAATAGTTTATTCTGCAGTACTAAAAGTGATGCAA
Source organism: Uropsilus gracilis (assembly GCA_004024945.1). NCBI lineage: Eukaryota > Metazoa > Chordata > Mammalia > Eulipotyphla > Talpidae > Uropsilus > Uropsilus gracilis. The sequence goes on from PVHY01018482.1 coordinate 22,323, forward strand.
TAGCAGAATAAATTCCTTTATTTTAGAAAGCAGAAGTGAATAAAAGTAAGGTAGGAGAGGGAAGAGGATGTGTCTTTGTGTGCACACACTGTATATAACGTAGACTGTAGCTATAGAGGGCCTTGTCAGGAAGACTGTAAGAGACCTGAATGAGGCAGGGGAGGCAGTCCAAGGGAAGAATGTGGTTGAGGTAAAGGAAATAGCATTTGCACAACAGAGAGCAAGAATATGCTTAGCATGTTTCAGGAATCACAAGAAGACCAGAGTTGCTGGCATAGAATAAATTAAGTGGAAGCTAAGTAGTAGGAAGTAAGGTTAGTGAGATAATGTGGGGCAGAATTAATTATGAGAAACAGTGCTTTGAGCAGAAGAGAGACATGAGGTCTGTTTTATGTTTTAATGGGATCATTCTGTCTACTTGTGTTGAGAATAGCCTGATGGAGAACAAGGGTGTAATTAAGGGTGCCATTTAGGAAGCGATTGTTACAAACCTAGGCAAGACATGTTGATGATTTAGTCCAGGGTTTTACAAGCGGAGGTTGTGAGATATGGTTGGATTTGCTGGATTTCTTTGTGGGAGGGATTGAGAGGATGTGAGAGGAAGAGAAGAGAAAGAGAACAGTCAGGAGTGGCTTCAAGGTTTGTTGCCTGAACACTAGAAAAAAAGAATTTACTTAGATGGGGAAAAATTAAGAGAAAGAAATTTTGGGAAAGAAAGATAAGATTTCATTTTGGATATATCTGAGATACTTATCAGTTTTTCATTTGGATAGATCTATGAATTTGAAGGTCAAAGGAGTGACCAGGTCCGGAAATATTTATTAGAGCGTGTAAGTATGTTTATGCAATTTAGAGCCCTAAGTATGGATAAGATGGAGAGGGTAGTAGTATAGGTAGAAAAGTCTACTTCCTAGTGAATGCCTGAACCTGATTACAATGGCAGGTTCCCAAGGCTATCCTCAGGTCCAGTAATTCACTAGGAGAACTCACAAAATTTAGTAAAGCTATTAGGCTCTCAGTTACTGTTAGCTACAGCGAAAGGATACTGTTAAAATGAACTATAGGCAAAGATACTTAAAACAATGTCTAGGACAGTTCCAGGCAGGAACTTCCCACTCTTTCCCAGTAGTTATGTGGACAGCACTTGCTTATCCCAGCAGCGGTAAGTGGTAATACAGAGTATTACCAACCACAGATGCTCACCAAGACATGGTGTACAGGGTTTTTACTGGGGCTTAGTTACATAGAGATGGTTGGCTGCCCCTGCTGGTGTTGCTGACCTTAGCAGTTTCTCCAGAACTGATATGTGGCCCAAGGATCCCATAAATCAAATTATTGGTGTACACTATTAGGCATTGCTCATGGACCACAAGTAAATGAAGACATCTACCAATAGATATTTCAAAAGATTACTTCCCTGGAGCTGGGAGGCAGGGCCACACCTTCCTTTTGATGAGGTTAACCCTTTCCTGAATGTCAGGGAGTCTTGGAGGGAAGTGTCCTCTCTGAGGTGATAGCAGCAGCTTAGATACACTATGAATGCCGGCTCCATGTCTGGAGAACACAGTGACTGCAGTATGACCTTGTATTTGAGAATATGAACTCTGAAGCCAGATTTCCAGTATTCACATCTCAGCTGTCACCTGCTGGAGGTTTATGACAGTTGTATGATCTGTAATTTAGATATAAATATAAAATAAGAGTAATAATAACACCTATTTGGTAAACTTATTGTGAAGATTAACAGTTAATATATAAAGTGCTTAGAATATATTCTGGTACAATAAATGCTAAAGAAATGAGGATATTGTTCATTCTATAATCATTCACTTAGTGTTCTTTTTTGGGTGGTAGCATAATAAAGACTCATATCCTGAACCCAGACCTTTATTTCTGGATACCTAGTGATTTTGCCAACAGACTTTTGACTCCATTAATCTTAACATGCTAAAGAAATGACCAAATATATTTCACTTGAGTTCTTTCTACTAATGTATTTTCAACCCAATTTATTTGTTCAGGGACTTTCAGATATTGGCTGTCGCAAAGACTGAACTTGAGAAAACATTTGGTGAAATGGAAAATTTACCTTAACTTTCTTCTTATACACACAGGTCTGTATATGATGACCAGCCAAATGCACACAAGAAGTTTTTGGAAAAGTTAGATGCTTGCATACGGAATCATGACAAAGAAATTGAAAAGATGTGTAATTTCCATCATCAGGGCTTTGTAGATGCTATTACAGAACTCCTTAAAGTAAGGACTGATGCAGAAAAACTGAAGGTAAGAAGTATTTAGACATTCTATTTACCTTTGTTTTCATTAAGTTGCTCAAGTATCAATTTATAGTATATATACAAATCATTATGATACTTTCAAGAAACAAATCAGTTTATATGTTTGAAAATGCTCTTTCTGCTGTATGAACAGTTGTCATGCTAATGATGAGAGTAATCTGTTTTTGAAAAATAGTAAAGCATTGACTTAACCAAAATTTCTATGCAGTGAAGTGAACTAAAAAATTCATTCAATGAAAGGCATCATTTGCAATTTAGAATTTTTAAAATAACATTTATTACAGTGTTGCTAAAAGCTATCCTATAAAAACTTTAAAAATCCAAATGCATTCTCAAAATTGATTTATAATATTAAAACTTTTTTCGTATAATAGCAACATATAATTTTAAAAAGAAAGTTGATCTATATTTTCTGCCACACAGCAAAAACACTTTTTATTAAGTGAGACGTGAATTTGTTCAGACAGAAAATAAAATATTTAGTTTCAAAAGAATCGTCCTACTTATCTTTTACATATGAAGAGCTTAGCAGGCAGAATGACCCTGGTTTACCAAAGGTTATGATTAGAAAGCCATTATATAAAGGATATTCAGATAACAAGAGACCAAATACAGCAACAATGAGGTCACTGAGCATCTTTGTTCAGAAATTAATGAGATTTTTAATAAACCAGAATGTTCTTCCTTACTATGATGACCTAATGAGTCACTTAATATGTGGGAAAATTTGGGGTTGAGCCTTGCCTGCACCTGCAGCATTAAAATGTTGCTGTGGATTGAGATTTCCATGTTTGATGTTAATCAACCACCCAGTGTTTGCATTCAGCAAAGTATGAATGTTTAATTACCATAAAATGCAATCACCATTTCCTACAGACAGTGAATGGCACATAGACCTCATTGAAGTTATCAAAAAGGGACCAGTGGTCAATTGGGTCAATGATTTGAATTGTTTGACAGACTTAGAGAAGCAAGTAAAGTTCAAAAATCTTGGGTAAATTTGAGAAGTTTGCCACAGAATCTGTTAAAAAGAACTGTCATAAGTAATTCAAGTTAACAAAAGCCCTTTTCAATCAAAAGTTCAAGTTCAAGCTGTAGAGTTAATTTGAATTTGCATTTCTTTGTTCTAAGTTTCTCATGAAGCATGATCTGATTACAAGGGTGAGCAGTTACATCAGGGCAGTTTTATGCATATTTGTCTAAACTAAGGTGAAATTATTTTTAAGGTGCAAGTTACTGATACCAACCGAAGATTTCAAGATGCTGGAAAGGAGGTGAGAAAAAGGGGAACAATTTTTGTGTACTCAGTATGTGAATTCAATTTAACTGTTCCTTTAAGAATATGAACATTTCTTATTGTCTAAGGTGATAGTCCAGACGGAAGATATTATTCGATGTAGAATTCAGCAAAGGAATATTACAACTGTAGTAGAAAAATTGCAGTTATGCCTTCCAGGTGAGTTACAGTATCTATAATGAAACGATTGCCCTGGTAAAATGGTTTAATGATCATATATAGTTACTTTTCATTATGGGAATTACAGATTATTTGGTGATTGTCCTTCCAAACCCATGTCTATTTTTCCTACTCACTGATGCTCTTTTGCTCCAGTCTCCTATAACCTCTACCTTTCATTTCCTTTCTGCCTACTTTCTCCTTTGTCTGTGACCATCACCATCCCCTCCCCATACAGTTTCTTTTCTTTTTTGCACTCAGAGTATGTTCCCATTGGGATAATGTCTTCTGTTTTGCTGTGCTCTCAATCTCATTTCGCTGATAAGCTAAGAGAACTGTCCAGAAGTGTTAAATCCTTTCCTCTCTGTCTTACCCATTCTCCTATATTGTGGAACACTGACTTTTTTATTTTCTGAGTTTCTGATCTTGCTGTTAAGGCTCAGTATTACTCAAGTAAATTCTGAAGAAACTAACCAGTATTTTCTTTACTCATATGTATCCTGTCCAAACAAAAGGAAGCAGGTATATTTCATCTTTTTCTTAATATAAGTAAAGCAAAGACCATCTCAGTGTTTGAGTTTTAAGTTGTTTTTTTTTTTTTTTCTTAGTAAGAAACTTGAACTTCCAAATCCAGAGAAATAAAATGACATGTGCTGAATAACATTTATGTAATGTAAATTTGGCTTAGAATACTTGTTATATGTTAAAGCGGTTAGCAGATTTTATTAGCCAAGAAAACCCCAAAACCAGTTTTTGACTGGTAAGAATAGCTTTTCTTTATTTTTAGCAGCACTGAAATTCTACTCAGCTTAATATCTATTAGAGCAGATAACTTCAAAGAAAGTTTATATATTATGCAGTGATTTTAGGTTCTTGCCTATGTTATGTTTTCACCCTACTGTTTTCATTGGAAAATGCTGCATTATAGCATATGGATTGTAAGAGAAGCATACGAAAGGTCCCTAGAGTTAGGATCCAATTACTATAACCAGCACTGTACTTTTTATGGTTTTTCAGACAAGCAAACAATACCTTGTGTAAACTCTAAGACCCCTGGAGAGTAGCCATAAGATTATAGAAAATCTGGGGAAAAAATATTGAATAGGAAACCATAAGCTGACTTGACAAGCTAATATGAATCTGCTCAGTCACTTTACATTTTGAAATTCTTCTAAGGATAAATGATAATCTACACAGTTGCATTATAATCTGTTTGGTGGCAGGATGTCTACCTTGCTGAAGCTCTAGCAGTTTTCTTGAATAATTCCTTTTCTGATTTTTTGATAGAAATGATAAAGCAAGTAAAGATACTTTTGTTTACGCCTTTATTATAATCACTCATGTAAACTGGAATAAATTTTGTTTAGTAAGCTGTATAACCTCTTTTTTTATTTTATTTGGTATTTTGAATCAAAACCTTAATCTCACTGTCATTCAACTTTCTTTTTCAAATATAGTCCAAACATTCAATTCCATTTCAGGGAAAAAATATTAATAAATTTCTGGATAGAATTATTATTAGTAATGTCTCAGTTTATGCTATAGGTGTCAGCGTATGCAAGTGTTTCAAGTTCAATACAATGTATTGGTGTGTATCTATGTACAACATGATGTTTAATAATTGTAAAAATTAAATTGTTCTTATTTACTTGAAGCATAAAATTTTAAAATATAGAGAAAATTAATGAACTTGTAGTATGCACTTCCCTGCTTTAATTATTTTCATCTCCCAAGACATCTTTCACCTTGAAAGCTAAAATTAGTTATATTTTTTGATGCAGTGCTGGAAATGTACAGTAAGCTAAAAGAGCAGATGAGTGCAAAAAGGTGAGTTGGTTACTTTCCTAATAGTTTTTAATAAGAATTTTTTTCTATTACTGAAAGCATAGATAAAATTAATGTAAATTATGGTGAGTCATAAAATTTTGTGTTAACGATACTTTGTTCATACAGTTTACCCATCAAAGTCATCCAATGAAGCAATTCTTAGCCTTTTATTTTTGTGTGAATCCTTACCTTTTCTAAGTGATACCAACACTGATAGTGTGTTGTTGATGAAGCACAGTCATCTGCATAGGAATGAAAAAAAACTTTCATATTACCATTGCTTACAACCAAAGGATTGGTGTATGTTGTGGGTCCATAAGAGCAGAGTGTGGATTGTTAGGTTTTGACAGTCTAGACTAGTTAGTTCATATTTCTGTTTTATCACACAAATCCATAACAAATGAAAAATAAAGTAATTTAATGTTGTTTATTGACTGCTATAGCAGCACTACATGCTCAAATAAATGGTGTCCAAAATAATTTTAAAGATGAGAAGTTGTAAAGTAACAGAAAAAAACAGTAAATGAGACACATTCGAAATAGAGAAATAATGGTTTCCTCTTAGTTTATTAAAGACTACTTTATTGTCACAGTACATTTACAGATCTATGCTCAACAAGATTTGTGTACGTCCTGCTTTTTAATGCTAGGCATTGACTTGATACTAATCAGTGGAATGATTTTTATATCTGTGTGTGTGTGTATATACATATATATATATATATATATATATATATATACTTTTTTTTTAAATTGAAATACCATTGTCTTACGTCCTTCTTAGTCTTTGACGGTGTAAGATTTTCCTCTCAGGTGTAGTTACCATAGCATTCCTGTCCCTTAAGCACTGGTAATCCTCCAACATAGTCCGTTGTACTTGCCCCACTCCCTTGTGTTCTCAGGTTTCAAGAGTTGGTTTTATAACTTGTTCTTTATTTCTCCCTCTGGAATAGTGGTGATGGCTGCACAGCTTTGTAAATATACTGAAACCACTGCCTTACATACTCTATTCTTTTTTTTTTTTTAATTTTTACTTTATTTTTATTTTATTTTTTTTAATTCATTTTATTGATTTGTCACAATTGTGCATTAATTGATCCCTCCTCCTCCTTCCATATCTCCCTCTGTATCCCCCTTCCTCCTCCCTCCATATCCCCCTTCTCTATCCCCCCTTCAGTCACTCCTCCCATTTTTCTGCAAATTGTTGTTTGGTTAAGTTGATGTTTAGTTGTTGGTTGTTTGGCCTGTTGTTCTCTTCTG
>PVHY01018483.1:0-29159 GCA_004024945.1 Uropsilus gracilis
CACACACACACACACACACAAACTAGCCACAAAATAGACTCTATGAACCCAAAGGCTTGAGAGCTGAAGTGCATCTATGAATTTGTGAGTGCTAGAGGATCAGAGACTCCTGAGCCAGTGAGTCTGGTCAACAGTGGTGCTTCTGTAGGTGATTCTGGGCTCCAGCTCACCTTCACTGAATATACCCAGAGCTACCAGGAAATGGGTAATTTGAATGCATAGTCAACAGTCCTACAACTCCCCAGCATGAAAATGCTGATCTTATCATAAACTAGGAAGAAAAGAAGGAAACTCTGAACTCACACAAATACCTTTCCCTTTTCCAAGAAGCACTTACCCCAGTTTGCTCATCTCTGATTTAGAGAAAGTACTGAACATCATGTCGCCCTTTGGGGCAGTGAGAAGAGATGCTGGGAGAGACCACTGCAAAGCAAAGGAAGTGATAACGTCAAAAGGGGTAGGCAGAGGCCAGGTGGGAGTGTCTGGGGTCAGGGGATTCTTCCCCGGCTCTATTGCAGAGTGATCTCAGCACTCCCCGATACTCAACCCTCAGGTATGGAGCCCATATGGGGAAAGTCTTGGTGATCTCTGGATTCAGACAGGAAATTGAGGCTAAAGGCACTTTCTGATACTTGGGGGGGAAAGGAACCCAGAAAATCCGAAGCAATTTTTCCCTCAAAAGGGAAGGAGGGAGGGCCGGGTGGAGAAGTGACTGGGTCTAGCCCTACATCCAACGCCCACTGTGCTCATCAGGTTCAGGAAGGAGGGGCCTGAGATGGCACTGAATCCACTCCCACCCCACACCACCAATGGCATCACTCACTATTGGAGCAGAATCAGAGACGGCACCCGTGTGGAACCCTTTGTAGCACCAACTCCGAAGCAGATCTACTCCTAGGATAGATTAGCAGGGACGTGACTAAAGAGAACAGAATCAACTGACCTCCTGCTAGGGAGGCCCATTTCATGGTCTACTGAAATTGAATCTCTCACTAAACCTGGCCTCTTGCAGGCAGGGAGAAGACATCACCTTTGAGCTTGTTGCCATGGTACTTCTGTTCCCACTGGGTAGTGAGAATGTTGAAATAGCGGGGCTGCTCAAAAAAACGAAGATAACGAGAAGAGATTCGCGACGGAAAAATTCGTTCAAACTGACCACGGCGAGAAAATTCATCCTCCATCTCAACCAGAATCCGAACGTCATCCGGTGTCAGGACATCCAGCACGGACGCATAGAAGTCCTACGGCCAAAGGAAAAGAGAGAAAGCGGATGTGACTGAGAGCATTCGTTGAAGGCCGAGAACCAAACAGCCGAGGGACAAGGTTCTAGGGCGCTAAGACTCTCAAGGGACCCCCCCCCCCCCGCCTCCAAGGCAGCATGGTGAGCCAGCTCTACTCCTCAGTCTATCGTTCAGCTGGGGAAGAAGATACCCACCGGGCACAGAGTTTGTTGGAAGAGTCAAGACCATAATCCAGACGCTCAGATTTGGCAACAGTCTTGAGCCTGCTGCTCTTACCACCGACTTCCTTACCTGCTCCCATAAGCTCACTGCATCTCAGGGAAAGACACCCCCAGAGTCTACGGCCCTAACAAAATGAACGGGCTAAGTACAGCCCTTCGTAAGAGATTGCAGCTCTTGGGAACATGGTAAAAGCCATCAACCAACTCTCTCCCGGACTGACATACGTGCTGACAAACCTCTGCACACCAACGGGGTCACAGACCTGGATAGAAAGCCTTACCCTACGGAAAGCAGAAACCAGCTGCCTCGGGATCCCCTATGTTTGACGAGAGAAACTGGCTGCTGGACAGCAGGCAATCGCCTACCTGATCGGGAATTTTGGGGGTCAGATAATAGGCTTTCTTCAACCTCTGTGCGGTGAAGTGCTCTGGAGCCATCTGACTTTTGTCCCTTGGGGAGGTGGGCAGGCTGAGGGGTGGAAACAAGCAAGGGCAAAGTCAGTAGGCTTACATCTGAGAACATGTAGAGGTCAGTCCAGGCCAGGTGGACACCTTTACCAAGAGACAAGGGAGAATGGAGATCCAATCAGATCATACGAAAGTGTGCTCCATGAAAGAAGCCTGTCTGAAAGTTAAAGATGAAGCACTGGAAGAACTAAGAGAGTACAAAATACTTACTTAGGTTACACTGAAGACCGCACAGTTTAATTTAGTAAACACATACTAAATACCCACTCCAGCCCCTGCTGGCTGTATGTTCATGGCAAAGTTACTTGACCTCACTGTACCTCAGTTTCTTCATCCACATCATTATTACTATTGTAAGAGACCAAAAAAGATGGCCCCGTCCTAAGGACCTCCATATGATAGCGGATGGCAAAGGACAAGTAATCACCAATGGCATAGAACAAAATGTGTCTATAAGATATGGTGGAGAAAACAGCTTTTGTTAACAGGATTTGAATTTCTAACTACACTATTTTTTTTTTTTCCTTTGAGACCAGGTTTCGCTATTTTTGCCTGTGGAACCTCAGGCTCTCGTTGCCCAGGGTACCACAGACTCAAGCCATCCCCAGCCTCAGCCTCCCAGGTAGCTGGGATGACAGGCGCGCACCACCACGCTCAGCCATTTTTTTGGAACTAGGTCTCGCTTCGGGCCCTAGGTGGGACTCGAACCACGATCCCTAGCCCCGGCCGCTTCCTAGGCTGAAGCTTACAGGCACGAGCCACCGTGCCCGGCCCCTAACTTTTTTTTTTTTTGGCTGAATGACCTTATATGAGTTACTTTACCCCATACTTTATCACTTTTCTCAGCTACAAACTAAGGCTACTAATAGGGTTGCTATAGGAAGTACAATTAACTATCAGCTTCCTTCCCTTAAGAGTGGTCCTCAGTGGTACGGGGTGCAGAGGACGAGAACTCACACTGAGCTGGCTTTGTGAAGATGTTGCCTTTAGTTAGCTAGGCCTTGATGAATGCATGAGGTCACGAGGAAGTACAGGTGAATTCAGAAGGTAAAACAACCAGTAAGCAGAAGAGGGGACAGGACCATATGGGGCAACTCTAAAAGGCAACAACTATTTGAGAAGAAACCAAACTAATCGGTCCTAATGACCATTCCAACCATGAGATTCTTGAGGATCTGTCAGAACACGGGAGCAGGAGGAGGAACCCAGGGAGGGATGTATGGAAAAGGAAAGGTATGAAGAATGTAACACCAATTTGCCAGGCCCTTTAGAGAGCCCCAAGCAGAAAAGCAGTATTATAAAACATGCTCTTGGGGGCGCTGATGTGGCACTGGCACTCAGCGGGGGGACTCCTATGCAGGATCAGGGAGAGCAACCAAGAGAGAATAAGCAGGCCAACCTGGTGGCGGAGCTGCTGGAGCTACTGGAGCTGGAAACGACATCCTCTGCATTGGGCAGCACAAAACCGGCCAGGTTCAGAAGGTCACGGATCATCTGGCCTTTGATGCTGATATCCAGCGGAGAGTTGGAGTGGAGACTACCGGGAAAAGATGCAGAGGTCAAAGGAGCACACAGTAACCGTTCCATGCCTGAGTCCAAAGCAGTGCTACTTATTCCCTGGCTTCCCCGTACGAAAGGGCTCAAACATGACACCATCCTGGGGGTCGTCTTGTCCCACAGATGGTGAATAACCTAACCTCACTGAGGGTGGTACTTTGATTTGCTAGGGAAAAGCACACCATCAGGATCAAGCACAAAAGAACAACTTTTATCAGTTTCTCTCTGTCCTCCAAGAACTGAGGTAATGGCAAAGAATGAATGCACAAGCAAGCAGACAATGAAGGGAAAACACAAAACCCAAAGTCAGCCAGGCTAGACAGAAATGGAATCATGAGGTTTTAGGCAGATTCTGCTGTGAATGCCCTCAGAAGATCGTCTACCTTGGGGAAATGTTGACTTCCAGGACCCAAGGCTTAAGGTTCTCATCCAGCATGATGTCAAAACCAAAGAGCTCATGGCAGTTGTAGGGCCGCCGCACGTACATCTTCAGCAGGCTGATCACATAGGGTTCTGACCTGGTCAGGCAGGAGGAAGTAGTTTAGTCCAGCTCCTTCAGAAAGGTCTTATCCAGGGCTGCCCTACTATGGAGATGGCCCAGAGATGGAAGAACAAAACCACCTAGGCAAAGCAGCTCTCAAGAGATGCCTCTTAACAGTGGGCTAGTAGTTCTACAGAAAAGCAGAATTTAACTCCATCCATGCCTGCCTTATTCTTTTCCTCAGAAACTGAAACAGCATGGTCAAAGGCTGGAGCACAGCGGCATGGAGGCCCGAGAGAACAGAAGAGACTCAGTGGCAGTGTGACTCACGAAATGATGGTCTTGACAACAACATCCTTTATCTTCTCCCAGATGATATCACTATTAATTCCTTTCTGGCTCAGGTAATTCCACAAAGCCTTCAATGCCCTGGTAAGGGAGGGGAGACCAGAATATTTGAGGTTATAGTCTCAGAATGACTGATTTAAAAAAAGGCAATTAAGAGGCCCAAAAGTATGTTCTTCCTTTCCAAGCTTCTGCAATTTTTGAATTAAGAGATGAGCTTGACTCTCCATGTCATTACATATCTCTTCGTATTCTAGTAGTCCTCCATGACCATTCCCCCAGATCCCCCAAAACTCAAAACCCCGTGCACCCCCAGACCTCCCCTGGACAGGGACACTGCCAAGTACCATTTGTGGCCCTGGCAGGCAGTTTCATCTTCGTTGGCCTGGTACTCAGTATTCTTTTTATTGACACTGTAGTTGGTCAGGTGCATGAACTTGTTGCTAAGGCTCTTCATGGAAGGGGAATACCTGGGATTGAAGGAAAGGCGGAGGTGAGACAGTGAGAGAGCAGACAGACAATGGTCTACATGTCTTCCTACACTCCAAAGAGGTGAAATCCTGACAAGGTGACAGATCCTTTCAGATGTGCAAGGACTTGAAAAATCTGTCCATTAGGCCGGGCACGGTGGCTCGTGCCTGTAAGCTTCAGCCTAGGAAGCGGCCGGGGCTAGGGATCGCGGTTCGAGTCCCGCCTGGGGCACGTAGCGAGACCTAGTTCCAAAAAAATAGCTGGGCGTGGTGGCGCGCGCCTGTCATCCCAGCTACCTGGGAGGCTGAGGCTGGGGATGGCTTGAGTCTGTGGTACCCTAGGCAACAATGAGCCTGCGGTTCCACGGGCAAAAATAGCGAGACCTGGTCTCGAAAAAAAAGAAAAATCTGTCCATTGGTAAGGTCTTTTTCTAGAAATTCATATATCCATACACACAGTCTCCTGTACTCCCCCCTCCACCCCCCACCACATCTTGCCAAGACTCTCCCAGGAGGGTTCAGTTGAGACTCCTACTGAATGAGTGTACCAGAGAACCTCCTTATTTCTCATTCCCCATGTCATACTCTGTGATTTATAATAATATATTCGTTTCTGCCCCCCCCAATTCCTTTGTTCCGGTGAGAGCCACTGGGTGACCGCCTGGATGAGAGCTGGTCACTGGAAAGACCAAGTCATGACAAGCAGTTTAAAATTTTCAACTCCACCCCCCATTCTCTTGAGACAAGAGGTTAGTGATCAAGGGCTGACAGCAGAGGGGTTTTTTGTTGTTTTTTTTAAGACTAGGTCTCGCTATTTTTGCCCATGGAGCCACAGGCTCACGTTGCCCAGGGTACCATGGACTCAAACAACCCCCAGCCTCAGCTTCCCATGTAGCTGGGACTACAGGCACACGCTACCACGCCCAGCAATTTTTTTTTGGAACCAGGTCTCACTACGTTGCCCCAAGCAAGACTCGAGCCGCGATCCCTGGTCCCCGCCACAGCTTCCTAGCCTGCCGCTTACAGGCACATGCCACCATGCCTGGCCCTGACAGCAGAGTTAGTGATCAAACTACCTATGTGATATATGCCAAGTCACCATAAAAGCCCCACAAGCATGGGGTGTGGAGAGCTTCCAGGTAGGTAAATTATGTGAAAGTGGTGGGAGGAAGCCACAGAGGGGAGAGAAGCTCAGTGCCTCTTCCCACGTATCTTGCACTCTGAATCTCTTCCATCTGGACATGCACCTATAACCTTTACCACACCCTTTTTTTTAACAATCCAGTAAACTGTTTTCTTGAGTTCTACGAGCCGCCCTGCAAATTAATCGACTCCGAAGAGGGTGTCACTGGAGCCTCCGATTCACAGCCGAGCAATCAGAAGCACAGGTGACAAAAACGGGGCTTGTAACTGGCATCTGAAGTAGGGTGAGAGCAGTTCTGTGAGACTAAGCCCTTAACCCGTGGGATAGCACACTCTCTCGGGATAAACGGCGTCAGGACGGAGTGAAACTGTAGGCCATCCAGCTGGTACCGTGAAGAACTGCTTTGTAGGGGGCAGGGGGACACCACCAAACATCTGATGAACACAGTGTCAGAGTAGTCTAGATGAAAGTCGAAGAGCTACGCAGGAGGAAAGGAAGAGTAGGTCCTCCCAAATATCCCCCACTTCCTTTTCAGCTAACAAAACCACCGAAATACCCGTTACTTTTCTCTTGGGTGCCCTCCAGCCTCCCTCCCTCTCATGAAAATAGATACCCAAAACAGTCAGGGTAGCGCCTCACCACTACCACATACTTGCAACTGGCAAAACGGACAAGACCATCCGAAAAGAGGTAAATCCGCAGAGGATCGTAGGAGGTGACGTAGACATAGATTCGCAGATCAAATTTGCTGCCGCTGATGAGGTAGGGTTTGTGCAGGTACCTGCACGGGGGGAAAGTCAGAGTGAGGTACATGACACGAGCTGGGGGCTCAGCGGGTAAATGAGGACAAAGCCAGCGAGCAATCTCCAAGAGAGGCGCCTGAAAACAGCTATCTAAGGGGGGAAAAGTCTTTGGCTGGAAGGACAAAAGGCAGTAGAACACAGTGAAAAGGGAACCTCCAGGCTAAGGAGGTAGGAAATTGGGGAGCAAGATCTAGGTTGGAGACAGGCTCACCTCTGCACCAGAAGAGGCCTTCGCTTGGGGAGCTGACTCCACTTGTGAATGACCTGGATGCCGATGCCTCGAGCTGACGCTGGCTGGAAGGAGAGAGGAGAGGGTATCTGCTCCCGGCCCAGTGCTCTGGTGTTCCCCCGACCAAACTATCCACGAGGATACTATCCACCACAACCCACTCACTGGTTTAACAATCCATTTCTGGCGACTGCTGCTCTCCCAGGCTTTCCGCAAGAGCTTGGCATCCTGGGGCAGGACAAAGGATTGGGGGAAGAAACTGAACTCCTTCTTGCCAAAGCGGCTCTGCATACGGGACAGGTTTCGCCACAGTCTGTCCTTTCGCCCAATCTGGAATGAACCTGGGAAGTGATTGAGCTACGGAAGGGACAAAGGTACAAGTCAAGAGAGGACCCAGGTGAGATGAGGAGGAAGACCTCTGCCGTACTTACTGTAAAGTTCCAACACTGTGGCAACCCTCTAAGTCCCTGCTCCATTTTATTATCACAGTCTTATGGCGCTTAGTAGCTAGCTGCCGAGTGCCTCCCAAAAGGTGACTAGGATACAAACAGCCCATAACACAACCTCTCAGGTTGACAACTGGTAACACCTAACAATGACAGACATGCCACTCACCAGCAGGGCAAAGAAAAAGCCGTCAACTTTTTTCCCCCCACAACAGCTTATAATAAGATCAAACAGGAAAGCACATGACCTTCGATGGGTCTGGAGCAAGGGACTCGTGCGCCGACGTGAGATGAGTCCCTCTAGACACATATTCAACTGCGGGGAATGAGGTCGGCGCAGCGGTGACAGGGGACAACAGACACGGTAGCCCAAGACGCACTAGAGAGAAGGCGCTCTGAGAGACCTGACTGCCCAGACCCTGCAGCTGAACGGCTGGATTGTGCGTGATGTGCCAGTCTCACATGACCCTTCTCTTGGAACTTCCCCTTCCTGCTGTGACTTCTCCAGCCCTTCGGAAACCTTGCCGACTTCTCCACAGCCGTCATCCTCTTCCTTCCCCCCATACCAAGTGTTGCTCCTCCTGACTAGCAACATTTAGGGGAAAGGCACCTCGGAAAGACCCATACCTTCTGATGCTCCCGAATGGATCGGAAGCTAGGAGATTTCATGTGGTGACCCCAGCAGCCCAGCCAGTCATCATTTCCTACAGAAGACACATCGGGGAGTCGGTTGGGAGCAGCCCAGGCCCCGCCCCGGGACAGAGAGAGGCTCAGAGGCTCCAGAAAGAGCACTGGGCCTGGGCCCAGTTCCCAGACCCTGCTCTCCAAGAGCTTCTCCCATGAGCCTCCGTGATAAGGAACAGAACAAAGGAGCTCTGTTTTCCAACTCGGAGGAACAGGCGCCAGCCCATGGGGACTTAGCGGTCATGTCTGCCGGCGAGGTCAACAACTTCAGCTGACAGGGTGCCCAGGGAGCCGGGGGTATCTAGGGCTGTCCTGGCCAAGGCCCATCTCTGGGGCAGAAGACAGGCTCAAAGGAAGGCAAGTGACTCACGTTTGCTGATTTTGAAGTGGGACCTTCCAATAGTCTGCTTGACTATGTTGGGGGTTACTGTGCTCATCTTCCACCGAAGCAGCTTTCTCTGCTCCCAGGGAAGTTTCTCCACTGAGGGAAAAAGGGGCAGGAGGTGGAGAGAAACAGGAGATTCAAGGTGAGAAGAGGGAAAAGATGGCACCGGCATTCCATCTTGTCTGGGTAGGCACACCACCAACTATTGTTCCAGAGCTAAATGTCACAGGAGCACACCTGGGGGGAAAGTGGCAGCCCAAGAATGAGGGCGTAGAAGGGGAAACTGAAAGGGGAATAAACAATGGTTTCTTTAAACTAAGCATAAGATTATGAGTCTGATAAGGGTCACTTAAAAAAACAAATGAGAAAACAGGCCCCGTGTCGAACCAAAGAGGGCAGAGGAATAGTGTGGAGGTGGGGAGGAGCTGAGTACAAAGTGTGGTAATAACCATCATAATAAGACTCTTCTGCTCCTCCACTCCTCCAACTTTGCCAGTCTCCTTCCTCTCCTGGGGGCTCCTCAGAGGTTTACCTCTTTCATCCCGAGTGCCAAAGTAGATGGTAGGGGGCACATTGGGAAAGAGACTGTAGATGAGAGCTGGTCGGACGACTTTCTCAACGGAAAGGGGTTTGGTCACAATCTCCGTGCAGTTCCTAAGAAAACACAGACACATGGCAGAGAAAGAGAAAGCCCAGCCCTTAAATATCGTTATTACTATTTATTATTTCTTGCAGGTCTTCATTTAAATTGCGATTCTACAAAGATAGAAGCTTAATACTATTTTTGCAAATATTGATGCATAAAATACCAGGGCTAACCAATATCGAGTGATACCACTAAGTGTCACCGAAAGACAAGATTTGTCAGTATTTCATTCTATAATATAGCCCCAAAATGTGCTGCGACAAGCCACAGGCTAGAGAAGTCCCTGAAAAAAGTGGCTCCAAGCGGAAATAATGGGTTTGGATAGGTAGTAATAAAGGAATATGCTACACGGAAACAGAGGGGAGAGAGAGTGACAGGGACAATGGGAAGTACAAGAGACCCCAAAAGCACAGAGGTTTTCAAAGGGGGGAAAAAAAGCAACAGAAAGGAAAGCAGCGACACCTTCTCGCTCATCTTATATTTAGGTTTTTCTTAAGACGCAAGGATGACTTAACACTCTTTCTGGAAATGACTGCAAGCCCAGACTCACATATGGAGCTGTGTGGGAAAGCAGCTCCAGGAGCCTGGGGTAGAGCGCCCCACCACCGCGTCTGCACTGGCTGCCCCAGCAATGGTTCGGCCATGGTTATCTCAAGAGGTCTCAAAACAGTGAGTAACTCTCACAAGCTATCACAACTGGGGGAAAGGTAAGGTTTTAGCAATCCAAGAACATTCCTGTTGAGTCTTACATGTTTCTTTTGTAGTTAATAGGATAATTAGAAATCACTTTGTTAGAAATAAATTAGTCTGCACTGCACTGAGAGTCTTGGTTTAATATTTTGGTTAAAAAAGGCTGGGGATGGTGGTAAGAACCCACGAGTGGAAAGTTTAAACTGTGTTTTAAAGTTTTTCTTTTCTGCAGTTTTTGGAGCTGAAAGCAGAGAGCAGTTGGCTGGCTTTTGCATATCAATGGTAAAGGTGATCAGTGAAAATGCTAATGAAGAGTGTGTAGCCTGCTTGGTAGAGAGTAGCAGGCAGATAGCTGTATCCAGTTAAATAAAGTCAGAAAGTCTCTTTATACCCAGTTTCAGCTTGAGGCATCCTGAAACCACCAAATGGCTTGGGAGTCACCCACCTCAGCTGGATTAGGTCTATGCGTCGTATTGGCATGAATTAAACTCATAAGCAAATCCTCAAACACCTGGGAATTTCAGCTTACGAATCAGAAAGGTTAAATAAAGGGCTGAGCAGCGGTCTGGACGGAGGCCTGAAGCCGCATCCAGCATCCACCAACAATCTACACAGCGAATACTCACCGGGAGATCACCGCTACCGACTCGCTGGGGGAGACGCCACTGAATGAGGAACACTCCGAGTCTCCTAGGGGAAGAGCAGAGAAGTTCCGACTGGGAGCGGCTGCTGCGCAAACTTATCGAGCCCGGGCAGCTCTTCCTTGGACACCCCGGGCTCAGCCTTCCCGCACAGCCACAAGCACCTCCCTGTTGCTTTGTACTGACTGCCTCAAGCTCGAGAGGCAGGGAGAAGGAAAGGCCAGGGAGAAGGAAAGGCCGCTGCAGGGCAGGAGGGCTGAGTAACGAAATGCCACAAAAGCTACTAACACCTTCAACACCCCCAGAGTGAAGGTTTAATGTGGCGCCAAAGGCCCATTTGTTACACTTGTTAACCCACTTCCCTAGTAAATGATGCCCCATTCTCAGAGGTGAAAGGGTCCCTCCCCCCTTCTTACCATCGTCCTCCTCTTCATTCTCATCATGGCTACAGCTGTCCTCCAAACCATCAACTAGCTCTTCTTCTACGTCTTCAGTCTCCCCCTGGTCCAGCTGGAGGTTGGCAGCTGTACTGTAAGAATCATGGCCCCAGCTGAGTTACCGCCCTAAGCTAGGTCACAAGCTCTCAGTCCTTCCTTTCCCAAAGTTTGTCTTTCCCCCAGTCACCAACCTGCTGTCCCTTGCCTGGATATCTTGCCCTCATAGCTTAGGTCTAGTCATAGTTCCTCAACCTCAGATCCCCTACTCTGCAGGGAAGTACTAAAGTCTTCAATCTTCCTTGGAGTCCTTCATAGCACTTAAGGACAAAATTCTGCACATAAAACGCCATCAGCGAACGTCTGGAAAATGAATTTAAATATCACCAGACCCTTCCGAGAACTCAGGACGAGGCGCTACTGAGCAACAGTTCCAGAGTGGTAACAAGGCCTGAGAGACAGAGCCACGTCCGTGTACGCTCTAACTCCGAAAACAGCCATCACTCAGGAACAACGGGGGACCTGATGAGATTTAGAATTAAGCAAGAGAGTCACAGTCCCCAACATGTGTTTAGGAGTCTTATGTCTCCCCTGGTTACAACCTGAAGAAGAGATCAGCAAACTTTTCCTCTAAAGAAGCAAACTCTATTCTCAGTTTTGTGAACCATGGGGCCCATCACAACTCCTCGACCCTAAACTCACAATGAGCAAGCAGACACAGACAGAAGTAACTGAATGAGCAAGCTTGCGGCTCAATGAAACTTTACTTACAAAAGCCAGCAACACACGCAGATTTGGCATGCGGGCTGTCGTTTGCTGATCTGCCCCAAGGTGAACCCAAAATTCTAAGGCAGTTAAAAAAAAAAACGAAACCAACCTTCAGAGCTGCTAATTGGGTGCTTCCAAATTAAGGTGCACACATCCTACTGGTCTAAGTCAGGGAAACATCTACTCCAGCTTACCCAATAACCGCAGCAGGTGAGTCCAGCTCTCGGGAAACCTTAGGCCTCTCCTTCCCAGGCTGGCTCAAATGGATGGACGAGAGGCAGGTGGTCATGTCAGCTAGGCCAAGCGGCTGAGGTGGGGAAGGCAGAACCAGTGTTTTGTCTTCTTCAACTGGTGGGGAGCTGACTGCAGGCAGAGATCCACAGGCAGGGCTGTGACTGAGCCCATCAGTATGTGAGGCAAGGAGGTGAATGCTGATACGTTTAGTACAGAAGACCGTATTGTCCAACTCCAAAGTATCGGAGGCCCTAGAGAGTATCCTACTGTCTGCTCCTCCAGCATCCTCCTGAGGAAACTGCTGGTCTATCACGGGCTCCCACGGCCTATTCTTGCTGAGGGACGTCCACTGCAAGCTGGGGTTCATGAGAGACTGTTCAAACTGGTAGCTTTGTCTTGGCTTCTTCTCAAAACTTCTTGCGGTCAGCTTCCTCACAGCCTCAGTGAACCGCACCTCCTTAGTCAGAGCCTGGGAAGCAGAGCCACCACCCAGGCCGCAGGGATATGGCTCTGCCCTCATGGCCAAGTTACTCTGACTGTACCGGGGAGAGGCAACGCTGGTGGTGAAAGTGTCCCAGGAGCTAGGGGCGGACGGGATGGTGCGGGCAGGGGCATCACTTAGGACAGGACCACCGCTCTGGGAAACCTTGTGTTCAACAGACTGGAGTACGCAGTCCCCAGTGCCCCCTGAATGATGCCAGGAGACAAATTGGATCTTGGGTGAGGATACTGGCTTCAGGCCCTCTGTGGCCTGCGATAAAGGCACTTTAGTGCTATTTGGCCTCATGAAGGAGTTGTTATTTAGCATGGGTTTGTAGGAGGAAGAAGAGAGTGGAGACGGGATCTTCCCTGAGATGGCAGAGGCCAGGCTCTTCCCTGAAGGGTTTTCCCCAGCTGCTCCCAGCAAGAGATAGGGGTCTGTGGATAAGGATGCCATGGACTGGGCCATCGGGGAAACCATGGGAGAGACGGCTTTATTGGCAGTGAGACTAACAGGCAGCCTCTGAGGGAGAGAAAAAGGTCTTTTGTCTGATGGGCTTGAACGCAAGCAAAAAGACTCCAGCTGCTGGTATGGTTTGTGCCTATAGTTGGACCGGCGGAACAGCAGGGGGTTGCTGATCAAGCCCGGGAGAGAGTGCAGGTAACAGGAGCTGCTGTGGCCTGCAGTGACAGCCGTGGTCCCAGAGCTACATAAAGTGCTAGGGCAAAAGAAATACGCTGGCTGGGGTGGGCCACCCAAGATGCCTGTGCTCAACCCTGCCGAAAGCGTCCCTACGTGCTT
The DNA here is from genome assembly GCA_004024945.1 of Uropsilus gracilis. NCBI lineage: Eukaryota > Metazoa > Chordata > Mammalia > Eulipotyphla > Talpidae > Uropsilus > Uropsilus gracilis. The sequence continues at coordinate 13,170 of PVHY01018483.1, forward strand.
TTTCTCCAGCTTCCAAATTGGCTTCACCTGCTGATGGGCCTGAGCCCAGACTTTGCCCTCAGAGGGTTTTTCAGGTGACGGGGTAGGCACTAGGCCTGAGGGACCACTCTGCTTGAAGCGGTTTCCCCGCCGGAGGCCAATACTGCAGTGCTCTGTTCCTGCTGAGGCCATGAGGGGTCCACATCATGGCCATATAGCTTCACAGCCTGGCTCGGGCAAGGTGCCACGCAACTCCAGTAGCAGCAGCTGCATCCTTAAAGCCTGTCAGCTGCAAGAGAGAAAAAGCAACTGAGAACATAAAAGCCCTAGGAGGAAAGACTCAATGCTCCAGCAGTCAGTCTCAGGGGCGCCAGTCCCACCTGGTAACAGCCAGTCTTGGTCATGATTTCAGGAAGAGGCTTGTAGGCAGCCTTCCTGCTGCCCTCACATCATCAGCGTGACTTAATCAAGAACCGGGACTTCGGGCCCCCCACCATTGTGAGTCTGCTCATGCGTTCCCATTCTCTCTCAGCTCTTTTCCTCTCTCCAAAACCACATCTTCTAGACTACTCCTGAGCTCACGCCACACACAAAAACCAACTCAAAATGAAAAAAGACGTAGATGTAAGACCCGAAGCCACAAAATGCACAGAAGAAAATATAAGCAAAACACGACAGGCTTTACTTAGCCTTTCAAACCATGCGGACCCTTGGAGAGGAGCTCCAGCTCACCCCTGCTGTGGCCTAGGCTGCTGGCAGGGTGGGGGGGAGGGAGCAAGGCTACAGATATAATGCAGAGTTAAAGCAATTCATAACGGCACTGGATACACCCACCACCTGGTGATGGGACGAGCACTGTGCTGGGAACCACTGAGAAAAAAGGGTGAAGCCAGTGATTGAGGTGACATGTCGCAGATTTCTACCTGCATCGTCTCTGGCACCGGGGAATCAAACTCCGGGCCCATAGTAACGTGCAATGTGAAGGAGTCTCCCTCCTGGGCCAATCAATAGGGGAAGAAAACTAACATGAAGGGCTGTGGCCCCATAGCAGAACTGCTGAAGAGAGAGAGGAGAGGAGCTCAACCAACCTTTCCTGGGGAAGGCTGCCCCAGCAGCGAATGCCTCACTGCCATCAGCTGGAGTTGCAATTCCCCAACCCAGATACTGGAACTGTACGGCACAGAACCAGCAACAAGTGACAGAAAGGATCCTGGAGAAGCCACCACACATCTGCCCAACAAGTTCCCAACACACTTGGCCTGACTTCTGCTTCAGCCATTCCAGGAGATCTGAGCAGCCTCATCTGCTGCTGTCCAGAGTGCAAATCCACCCAAACCCAGGAAAAAAAGGATATAGTTCTAAGAAAAAGAAAAGACCAGCGGGCCAAACACAGACCAACAGCTTGCAGCAAGAGGAGCTGGAGTGACCAGAGGTCTTGTAAGGGACAAAGGGGGGGGAGGGTGTAGGGAATGAAGGGTACAATACAACCATACAAACATGACCAATATTGTATGATAATTAGAAAATGAATAAAAATTTAAAAAAACACTATAGGATTTATACCGCAGAAATATCTTCCAAGACACATTTACAGAAACAAAAAAACAGGAAAACAAACAGCTGGGAATATAGTAAACTAAAAAGTTTCTGTACAGCAAAAGAGACAATAACCAAAACATTTCCCTGATAATAAGTGATGTAGATTTTTTCCTTTTTTCTTTTTTTTTGGTTTCATTTATTTTTTGTATTTTATTTATTTTTGTCAATGTTAAGCTAAGGGTGGTGTACAAAAGTGTATATGATTTAGGGGTATAAGATCACACCCTTTTATTTTTTTTGGGGGGAGGGAACTAGGTCTCACTCTATTGCCTGGGGAATCGCAGACTCATGTTGCCCAGGGTACCATGGACTCAAGCGATCCCCAACCTCAGCCTCCCAAGTAGCTGGGATTACAGGCGTGCATCACCACCCCCAGCTGTTTTTTGAGACTAGATCTCGCTTTGCTGCCCTGGGCAGGTCTCAAACCCGCGGACTCAAGTGATTCCTAGTCTCGGTCTCCCTTCCTAGGCTGGGATTAAAGGCACGTACCACCGTGCCCAACCTAATGTTGAATATTTTTTCATATGACTGTTGGCCATTTATATTTCCTCTTTGGAAAGGTGTCTTTTACGCTCTTCTGCCCATTTTTTGACTGGACTTTTTGCTTTGTTTTTGTTGAGCCATGTGAGTTCTTTGTGAATCTTTGAGATCAGACCCTTATCTGTTGTATAGGGTACAAATATTTTTCCTACTTGGCTGGGTGTCAAATGCTAGCTGAAATTAGCCAGAAAGAAAGAGAAATACCAGATGGTCTCACTTATATGTGGGATACAGGGAAAACAAACAAAGGACAAGAAAAAGATAAAACTGACAACAGATCTAAAGCAAACAGCAAGGCAGGGTAAGGGAGGGAGGTTAAAATCAGGGGAGGGATGAGTACAAGAGATCTGGATGATGGTTCACAGGTGTTGTGGTGGTCTCAGAACTTCAGGGCAAAAAATATGTGTGTGTGTAAAATGCCAAAAGAAAAGAAAGTGAAAAGAAAAACTACATCTTTCTGTCTCACCATCCATGACCTTATATAAGTGGCTTCCTTTCCTTATCTAAAACAACTGTTGTTAGAAATAAAACAAAGTTGACAGTGGTAGAGACACTATGTAAGAATGTCCACTTTACTAATATTCTCTAAAGTCAAAGGTACCTGAGAAATATATTTTGTAATTACTGTGCCCTGATCAATTCTCAGCTGCCCCTGGTGCAGGTGTCCTTGTCAGTGAAGTGTGACAATTTCGGATGCACAGAGAATTCCCCTGCTGATCTCTGGAGTTCCTTTCAGTGCTGAGACAATGTCACCTCTTCAAGAGTCAGTTATACAGACTTAGATTCTATCCCACCTGTTGGTGGGGAAAAACAAACAAAATGGAAGCAGATGTTGACATTTCTAGTTAAAGTAACTTTATATCTGAAAACTGCCACAGTGGGACAGAAGGGTTCAGGAAGTAGATTACTGAGGAAAGAAACCTAAAGAAGAGAGATGCTTTTACTCCAAATCCCAGGCTTCAGGTTAGAAGAGCCTATTTATACATTTTTCTCATTCAATATTTCCTCTAATACAAACACTCTGAACAAGTCTAAAGTTCAAGATGGCCACTTATTTTCTAAATCAAATTTAGGTATGTCTCTAGCTTTCCCAATTGCAAGGAAAGTTCACAGCAACCAAGGAGAGAAAAACGACCTTTTTGGAAGAAGTCATTTATGTGCAAAAACTCTGAAATCTTTACATCCTCATCAAGTGTATTCAGAGTGACTAGAAGAAATAAATTAGCCAAGAATTTTTTTTTGCTCAACTTCATTTAAAACACAACCTCAAGAGGGAGAAGACTTTGTACTTCATAAGAGAACGATGGCCCAAAAAGAGTCACAATTCCTGACTACAGCTACATGAACTATGGTATTAGCTACCAATCAAAAGTCTGCAGAAGCCACATGACATCAGTCTCTTTTCCTGCAAAGGATGACCTACATGGGCTCTTTCCCAAGGATACAAAAAAAGTCACAATTCATCACTGCCAATATTCAAAATGATAGTGAATTAAAACAGCCTAAATGCTAACTAAAATTAGAGCTTGATGCCTGTAATTTAAAAACTTTATTTTTTATAATTTATGTATATATATATTTCACATCATTATAATGTGGGTCACCCACCACCTCCCCTCCTGGCCGCTCCAACTGGTTCCCCCCACCCTGCCCCATGTGTACTTTTGGTTGTCCATATATTAGTGAAACCATTTGGTGTCTGTCTTTTTCTTTCTGACTTGTTTCTGCTAGTATGATTTCTTCTAGGTACATCCATGTTACCATAAAATCAAATTTGTCATTTTTAATTGATGAGTAATATTCCACTGTGTATATGCACCACATCTTTTTCATCCATTCGTCTGTTTTGGGACATCTGGGTTGTTTCCATGTCCTTGCAATTATAAATAGTGCTGCAATAAACATCCGAGCACAGGTGTCCCTTTGTGTAAGTATTGAGGTCTCCTTTGGTAGAATCCCAGAAGAGTGATTGCTGGGTCAAATGGTAGTTCCATTTTCCGTAGTTTGAGGGTCCTCCATACTGCTTTCCATAGTGGCTGGACCAGTATACATTCCAGTTTACATTCTTACAGTAAGAGTGTTCCTTTCTCTCCACATCCATGGCAGTACTTGTTGTTGCCCGTTTTGATGTGGGCCATTCTTACTGGTGTAAGGTGGTATCTCACTGTGGTTCTGATTTGCATTTCCCTGTATTGCTAGTGATGCTGAGCAATTTTTTCATGAGTCTGTTGGCCATTTGTATTTCCTCCTTGAAGAAGTGTCTTTTTTAGTTCTCCCCATTTTTTGATTGGGCTTCTTGTTTTGTTTTTGTTTAGTTGTGTAAGTTCCTTGTGGATCTTCATAATTAAACCCTTATCACTCTTGTGGAGGGCAAAATTTTTTTCCCATTAGGTCGGGCTTCGTTTAGTTTTTTCTGTTGTCTCTTTTGCTGTTCAGAAGCTTTTTAGTTTGATGTAGTCCCATCTGTTTATGTTTTCTTAACTTAAAAAAATTAGGGGACTGGTAATGAACCTCCGCTAAGTCTAAACTATGGGAAAAACTGCAAGGGGATAACTATACTTTGTTCACTTGAGGTATAAAAGCATAGACCACGGGAAAAGTCAAATCCTACAAATGCCTTATCAAGACCACATGTAAGAGAGAGTGGTCCACTCAACAGATGCATTCCCAATTCATGTCTTCATCCCTCAGGAATTCATATCTTGTCCCACCAATGCACCACAACAGACATCCCAGAGAAATGGGAAGATAAAGGGAAAAGAAAATGCGATTTCAGATTGGTACACTCTGAAAAATAACCAACTTGTGGCTCCTCCCGTGAATCTTGCTATCCTGGATCTTGATACCCTTGTTAAGTGCCAGTTCTTGGAGGCCTTCTTTCCCTTTCACCAGACTGAAAAATAATAAGCTAGAACACAGCCTTCTCCTCTCCAGGCTTCCTTCCAGAACCCCCAGTTGTAACAGGATGCCTTATCTCTGTGCTCACACCATCACTGTTCCTGTTACACTGAGCACTAAAACTAGACCAACTCATCCCATGAGGAGTCAGAAATGTATTTCCCTCCAGCTGATGTCCCAGTACAGAGTCTGGCACAAGTAGTAAGTACTTACTATTCTGCTGAATAAATAGGCTGAAGTAGAGTAAAAGAAGGGTAGCACACTGAAGAATGCTAGTCTGGGACCCTAACAAACATCAGGTACCATGTTAGGCATTTTACCTATGTTATCACATTTAATCCTCACAAACACCTTACACTCATTTACTGATGATGGACCTAAGACTCAAAAAAGATAACTCTTCTATAAGTAAACAAGCAGTAAGGAGTGTCCAGGTTAAAACTCTAATTTGTCTGACTCCACACAGCCTCTTAAATAGGAATGAACGTATTTTTGTCCTTATCTCAAGTATCCCGAACTTTCATGTACAAGACAGAAGCCTGGTTGAGACACTCTTCCTCTGTTTCTATGAGCATCTCTGTGAGTGAAGTGTCCACTCGTGCACCACTGCATTCTCACTTGCCCTTTCCCTCGTCGCCAGGGGCACTCAATGCACCAACCTCAGGGCTCAGTGAAGAGAAGCACCCTTCTGCACACACTGCTCCATGTCTGTCTCTCTGCATCCCACCATATTAATCCTCAGTGTCAGGAATACTGGCTGTTAAGTGGCCCAGCATCTAGACAGCTTGACGTTTAATCTGCAAAAGGGAGAGGTTACATTCTTACCCTCGTCAGGAACTGCTGGTGGCCTCTGCCCAGGCAAAGTGAAGCAGGCCAGCTGGGCAAGTGCCAGAGTAAAGTAGACTCTCTTCTCTTTGACTAACAAGATTTCCAGATCTTGGATGTCTCCACAATGGCATTTCCTACTTGCTGTTTTCTAAGAGTCACAAACTCCACTGTTTTCCATTTACATACATTTTAAAACTCGAGATAAGCAAAGACATTCATACTTGCTCGAAGTCCAAAAAATCCCCCATCAGGGCTGGGCATGGTGGTGCACGTCTTTAATCCCAGCCTAGGGAGGGAGGCCAAGACTAGGAATTGGTTGAGTCCACAGGTTCAAGACCCACCTGAGGCAAGCATAGCAAGACCTAGTCTCAAAAAACAGCTGGGCGTGGTGGCATGCGCCTATAATCTCAGCTACCTGGGAGGCTGAGATTAGGGATTGCTTGAATCTGTGGCACTCTGGGTAATGTGAGTCTGTGGTTCCCCGGACAACATAGTGAGACCTAGTCTAAAAAAAAAAAAAAAAAATCCCCCATCAGTTGACCCTCCAATCAAAAGCTTGTGAGGAACTTACTTTAGAGGCCAAAAACTGATCTCATCTGGAAAAATTATTTTGATTCTAACATTAAACAGAGCTAGCCAGGCACGGTGGCTCATGCCTGTAAGCTTCAGTCTATGAAGCGGCTGGGGCTAGCGATCGTGGTTCAAGTCCCATTTGGGGCAACACAGCAAGATCTATTTCCAAAAAAATAGCTGGGCGTGGTGGTGCATGCCTGTAATCCCAGCTACCTGGTAAGCTGAGGCTGGGGACTGCTTGAGTCCATGGTACCACGGGCAACGTGAGCCTGTGGTCCCATGGGCAAAAATAGCCAGACCTAAGGCTGGGCACGGTGACTCGTGCCTGTAAGTTTCAGCCTATGAAGCGGCCGGGGCTAGGGATCGCGGTTTGAGTCCTGCCTGGAGCCTGTAGTGAGACCTAGTTCCAAAAAATAAAAAATAGCTGGGCGTGGCGGCACGCATCCCAGCTATCTGGGAAGCTGAGGCTGGGGATAGCTTGAGTCCGTGGTACCCCGGGCAACGAGAGCCTGCGGTTCCATGGGCAAAAGTAGCGAGACCTAATCTCAAAAAAAAAAAAAAAATAGCCAGACCTAGTCTCAAAATAAATAAATAAACAAACAGAGCTACTAATCATTCGCCTTTGTTGTTCTTACATGTTACCCCAGGGGGGAAAGAGGGCTTAAGGGGTTAAGAGAAAAGGAAGCATAAATAATAAACTCTAGTTTACAGAGTGCAAGTTTAGAAGCAAACAACAACAACAAAAAAGGTTAGTTGAGGGTGGAGCAGCTGAGCAGACATTTCTGGGAAAGAAAAGTCCCTATGAAATTGCTCTCAAGACATCTGAATACATTTATACCAATGAAAAAATCTAAAAGTATGTACTCTAAGCATCTACAATGGTTGTCTTGGAGAGAGGGCAAGGAGTGGGGGTGAGACACTTTCTACTTTATTTCATAGCTATCTATGCTGTTTTACAAACACATACGTGACTTGTACACGTGACTATGACACTCCTGCCATACACAGGCAGGCTGCATCAGCAGTTACCACCCCTTGGTGATTCATAGCAGTCAGAGTTCTGATAGTGAATCACACTCAGTGCTGAAACCACAAAGCTGTTATGTTTGGGGAAAGACAAGAAGAGAGGGAATACTGTAGTCCCCACTAGGTAGGGTGAGCAGAAATGATAAAATACACTTTTTTTTTTTTTTTTGAGACTAGGTCTAGCTATGTTGCCCAGAGTAGTCCTGATCCCACGAACTCAAGCGATCCCCAGCCTCAGCTTCCCAAGTAGCTGGGATTACAGGTATCCGCCACCACGCCTGGCTGCTTTTTTGAGACCAAGTCTTGCTATGTTGCCCACGGTAGTCTTGAACCCGCGGACTCAAGCAATCCCTGGCCTCTTTGCCTCCCAGTACTTGGACTACAGGCGCGTGCCACCACACCCAGCCATACATTTTAAAAAATAATTTATTTATATATATATTTCACATCTCGCTGGGCACAGTGGTGCGTGCCTTTAATCGCAGCCTACGGAGCGAGGCCAGGACTATGAATTGCTAGAGTCTGCAGGTTCGAGACTTGCCTGGGGCAACTCAGCGAGACCTAGTCCCAAAAAACAGCTGAGTGTGGTGGTGTGCGCCTGTAATCCCAGCTACCTAGGAAGCTGAGGCTGGGGATTGCTTGAGTCTGTGGTACCCCAGGCAACGCGGTTCCCTGGGCAAAATACTAAGGCCTAGTTTCAAAAAATCAATAAATCAATAAATATATATATATATATTTTGCATCTTTGTATTCCCTGGGGTTCACCCACCACTTCCCCTCCCTGACCACTCCCACTCATCCTCCCCCAACCCCAGTTGTGTAGTTTGGTTGTTAGCTTGTTCTGACTTTTCCTCCTGACCTTTTGTTTGTTTTCCTATGTCTCATATACTGGTGAAACCATTTGATTTCTGTCTTTTTCTTTCTGACTTGTTTCTTCTAATATAATTTCTTCTAGGTACATCCATGTTATCTCAAAAATTCAAGTTTGTCATTTTTACTTGATGAGTAATATTCCACTGTGCATATATACCACATCTTTTTCATCCATTCGTCTGTTTTGGGACATCTGGGCTGTTTCCATGTCCTTGCAATTATAAATAGTGCTGCAGTAAACATCCAAGCACGGGTGTCCCTCTGTATAAGTACTGAGGTCTCCTTTGGGCAGATTCCCAGAAGAGCGATTGCTGGGTCAAATGGTAGTTCCATTTTCCTTAGTTTGAGGGTCCTCCACATTGCCTTCCATAGTGGCTGGACCAGTTTACATTCCCACCAGCAGTGTAAGAGTCTTCCTCTGGCTCCACATTCATACCAGCACTTGTTGTTGCCCATTTTTTTGATGTGGGCCATTCTTACTGGTATCTCATTGTGGTTTTGATTTGCAGATAAAATATACACGAAGCACAGTGTGTGGCCTCCTAAACATCAAGGAACAGCAGTTATCAAGCGCATAGTCACTGGCTTCCAATGATCTAACCTCCACTTGGCCCCTTTCTCAAGCTGCAAGGAAGGGGCTAAAGACAAGCAGCAGGCAACAATTACGCCAACACAAAATTTCAACTAATACAAACAATGCTCATTTATAAAGAAAACATAGTTGCCTTGGCATTGGGGACTTCCATGAAACTTACTTTTATCAGTAACTAGATTCTAGAAAAAATAAATAAATAAAAATTAAAAAAATATATCAGTAACTAGATTCTTCAGTTGCAGTTCAGTTGCAGGCATGACTTCGCACTTAAAAGCAACTGAAAAGTGCTTTGGAACTTACCAGAGAAAATCCTTGTTTCTTACCTTTTTTTTTTTTTTTTTTTTTTTTGAGGCTAGGTCTCGCTATTTTTGCCTGTGGAACCGCAGGCTCTCGTTGTCTGGGGTACCACAGACTCAAGCCATCCCCAGCTTCAGCTTTCCAGGTAGCTGGGGTTATAGGCACGCGCCACCACACCCAGCTATTTTTTTGGAACTAGGTCTCACTACGGGCCTCAGGAGGGACTTGAACCGAGATCCCTAGCCCCGGCCGCTTCATAGGCTGAAGCTCATAGGCATGAGCCACCGTGCCCGGCCTGTTTCTTACATTTTTTTTATACCTTAAACGGTTTGGGATTACTGAAAACACTAGATGAAGAAAGTTAAAAAGTGATTGTTACTCACCTAGTGCCCAGACCCTGGTTTCTAAACACCACTTGTCAATAAAAAGAACATGAATCAGAGCTCCTAGAAAAACAGCTAAGGCAGGAAAAGCATCTAATAAGCCTGGAATACCTTATGCTGTCAAAAAATAAGGAAATGCTCAAAATTTGATAGGGACATGTCACAAGATCACAAGAACAGTTAACATCATACCCTGATTGTTTAAAACATAACAAATAATAATCCAACAACTCTATTCAGTATTTACCCAGGAGAATAAAAGCACATGTTCACACAAGGACTGACACATGAATAATGTTTTCTAATAATGTTTCCTAAAAAGGTAAAAACTACAGACGATCCAAATGTCCATCTATTAATAAAGAGGTATAATCTGTTCACATAATGGAACGCTACTCTGCAATAAATGACAGTGAACAACTGGCATAAGTAACAACCTGGATTAACCTCAAAAATGCCATGCTAAAGAAAAGTCAGACACAAAAGACTATACATGATATCATTTATATGAAATCTCCAGAAAAGGCAAAATTATAGAGCTAAAATGTCAGTGGTTGCCTGTGGCTTAGGGTAGGAACAAGAAATTACTACAAATAAGGATAGAGGAAAAAATTTAAAGTTATGAAAGTGTTCTCAAATCTGAGTGTAGTTAGTTGATGTTTGTGCAAATGCAAACTTTTACTAAAAAGCCATGCAACTGTACTTCCATAGTCAATAAATCATGATATGTATATTTATACTTCAATAAAGCTATTAAAAGTGGGAAGGAATTAAATAACAGAGGACTCGGACTTCAGAGGTTCCTTTAACCAAATCTGGGACAATCTGAGCAGCAAAATAAATATCAGGTTAAATTTTAAACCATCCATGAAACCATCCATGAAATCCATGAAATCAATAAATTATATTTATTTTAACATAAATAAATTAATTTATTAATTAATATAAATTAATTAATTAATCAATCACTATATATAAATAAACCATATTAATATAAATAAAAGAATGAATAAATGCAAGAAAAGGAGTAACTTACAGCAGGATTCCAACTGATAAGAACAGAAAATCACCACTGTCAACCACCACAGTAATAGCTGCTTCAGGCAAAATTCATCAATGGATCCTAAAATTAGTGGTTGAATGATTCCTGAAAAATTAGGTAACTGTACTGCTCAAAATATCTCACCATAAGACATTTATTAGTTACAAAGAGGAAACTACAACCACAGTAGAAAAACCTGGCAGGCACTATCTTAATCAAGTGATTAAAATCATCATCAGTAACAGTCAAACTGATATAATGCAATGAAGGACACAAAGTCACCTTTGTGACTTCCTGACAAAAATGTATCACCAAATATATGAGAAAAGACTAAACTGAAAGTCATTTTACAGAGTAACTACAGAATACCCTACAAATGTGTCAATGTCAAGTTCATTTGAAGACAAAGGAAGCCCAAGGAACTACTCAGATTAAAGAAGACTGAAAAGACATGACAACTGAATGCAACACGTGATCCTGAAACATTGATAAAGGTCATTGTAGAGACACCAATACCTGAATAAGGAAGAACAGATAACAGCCTTATAGTACATGGTATTATATAAATGTTGCTTTCCTGGTTTCGCTCACTATACTACAGCAGTGTAAGAGATTATCTGTTTTAGGAAATACTTAGGATGTTTTTAGGAAATAGTCAATGTAAAGGGATAGTCCATCTGCAAAATCTCTCAAACAGTTCAAAAAACTTACATATTAACAATAAATTGAGTATGGTAAAATATTAACACTTGATATCTGAGTAGAGAGTAAACAGGAATTCTTTGTATTTATAAATTTTTGCAAGTCTGAAATCATTTCAAAACTAAAAAGTTGTTTTTAATGCCATTACTACTTAAAAGTAAGTGTGACCTAGTCTCAAAAAGAAAAATAAAATGAAATTAGCCTAGCAGCCGGGCATGGTGCCGCGTGCCTGTAAGCGACAGCTTACGGAGTCGCAGCTGGGACTGGGGATCGTGGTTCGAGTCCTGCCCAGGGCAACTTAGTGAGACCTGGTCCCCAGAAAATAGCTGGGTGTGGTGGCGCGCGCCTGTCATCCCAGCTACCTGGGAAGCTGAGGCTGGGGATGGCTTGAGTCTGGGGTACCCCGGGCAACGTGAGCCTGCGGTTCCACGGGCAAAAATAGCGAGACCTGGTCTCAAAAAAAAAAAAAATGAAATTAGCCTGGCAGGAAAGTACTTTACCAGTGAATGATTCCGGAGAAGACAAATACAGGATGGTATCGCTTATTGTGGAGCACAGGGAAACCAGACAAAGGATCAGATAAAGCCGAGCTCAAAACCTGGGGGTGGACTATGGTGCTCTGGTGATGGAAGCATGACAGTAACACCACCAGAAGAAGGGTACTTCCAAAACACAGGTAACAATGTGGATCAGTGTTACCACAACATAAATCAATCAATCAACCCATCAATAAAAGGCGACAGTATGGAAGTGCAAGGACTTCTATGACCACTGTTGTTCAAGGAAGGAGCGTGAGCTTCTAATCTCCTTGTATTAGAAGGGAAATTCAAATTTTAGTGAAGTTATGCTTCCTGGGAGGACTAGAGACAGGAATGGATCAATCACATTCCTCACTTAACTAGCCTTTTAGAGTCATGCAGGAAATAAGCTGCAAACCAAACTATGAAGACATGAATTTAAAAAATATACAGGCAGGTTAAGTCCCTTGGATGAATATTCATGCAACACAGAAACTCCTAACTTGTCCTGTGGTACTCATTCCCCCACCTCAGCAGAGCTTCACTTGCATTCACTCATCCACTAAGAAGTCTTGACACCTCAAATGTTCTTGAATTTATCTATTCTCCACTCCCATTATTACTACCTTAGTCTAAGCTATCTCCCATCACCTCTCACCTGCTTCTATTCTAAAGCCTTCTTTAGAAGCCGGGCACGGTGGCTCGTGCCTGTAAGCTTCAGCCTATGAAGCGGCCGGGGCTAGGGATCGCAGTTCGAGACCCGCCTGGGGCCTGTAGCGAGACCTAGTTCCAAAAAAATAGCTGGGGCGTGGTGGCGCGCGCCTGTCATCCCAGCTACCTGGGAAGTTGAGGCTAGGGATGGCTTGAGTCCGTGGTACCCCGGGCAACGAGAGCCTGCAGTTCCATGGGCAAAAATAGTGAGACCTAGTCTCAAAAGAAAAAAAAAAAAAAAAAAAATCTATACTCCAAATAGCAGCTGTGGTGTTCTTTTTCAGATGTAGCTTAAAGATAGCTATCTAGTGGTTCCACCTGATTTCTGACTGCTGACAATCTCACTGTAATTTTTTTTTTTTTTTTTTGAGAGTTGGTCTCACTATGTTGCCCGGGGTAGTCCTTATCCCACAGACTCAAGCAATCTCCAGCCTCCATCCCCCAGGTAGCTGGGATTACAGATGCCCGCCACCATGCCCGACTGCTTTTTTGAGAAACAGATCTCGCTATGTTGCCCAGGGTAGTCTTGAACCCATAAACTCAAGCAATCCCTGTCCTCTTGCCTCTTAGCACTTGGATTATAGGCGCATGCCACCACACCCAGCTAATCTTACTATAATTATTCAGAGTCACCCCTTCCTCCTCATCAGGCCTAGAATTCATAATTCTGTTCCCCTAGAAACACATCTATGAATGGCCAGCTCTGTTCGCTCGCTTGGATTCAGCTAAAATCACCACCTCAAAGTGGCCTACACTGTCTACCCTGATACTTGCCCACCGCCTCATCCCGTTTTATTGTTTCACCCCTCCACTATCTCCACAATATAGTAATATTACCATGATTGCGTAAAGAACAATGGAGATAAACTGATTCTTCCCCCGAAAAGATCAACAATGGGGTATTGGGTTACCTATGTATGGCTTTTTCTATCATTTTAATTTGGGGTTGTAGATATGAATCATGTAGTACAAACACATAATAATATTTTAAAATTAAAAATTCCAACATGTATGCAACCTTAGGCTATTTGCCTATCTTCTCTTCCAGAATAAGAAGCTGGAAGATTCACACAGTGTATGCTCAAATTTAGAAATGTAACCAAGACTCACTAAATATTTGCTTAATAAACAATGGATCTACAGCAGGTATAACCAGCAAAACAAGTTGGACTTCTTCAAATGCGCTAAGGGAGCAGACGCAACAGACAAAATGGAGTCTTGAATGCTATGTCCTACATCACCAAACCAAGACTTAATCACAATTTCAGACCAGTTCCAGGAATGGGAGATCCTCTAGTCAATACGGAATTAACCTGGTTAGCACCAGTAAGGTCATCTGTGTGAAAGACCCCTACTGTTCTCTAAAGGAAGACAGCCTTGTCACAGTCCACCTACTTTTCCTTAGTACATAATACTTGTCTTTTTCCATCTGCTTGTAAGTCTTTTATTTGTGCAGTTTTCCGAGCTGCTTTCTAGCTGCCAGATAGGACACCGCCAAACTCATGAACCAATGAATAAAATCAGTAAGATCTTTAAAATGCACCCAGTTGAGTTTTGTCTTTTAACAGAGTAAAATGACGTTCCTCTCATACCATGATCTCCTTGTTGCTACTTCTTTGCTCATCAATTCTGCTCATCACACCCAACTCCTTCAACAGTGCCTTTCCTTCTTCCTTAACCCTCCTGGAAAGTCCTCCACGGTTCCTCTGTATCAAGTCCATCTGCTCTCACAATTTCAAGTACTATCTGTAAGAGAAATCACTTTCAGGCCTGACCTCTCTCAAGTTTCAAGTTCTCAAGTCAACTCTGTGCTCCACCTTTTCCACGTGAGTGTCCAACCACTTAATCCAGCTTGTCAAACTAGCTCTGCACTCCTGACTTTCCAATTTCGTAAGTAAAACCACCTTTCAGTCACCTACAAAGAAAACTTAAATCACTTCTGACTTCTTCCTTTCTATTATTCTCCAAAGTCAAACCATTCACAAAATTTAGAGTTCTTTCGTCATATATAAATGGCCAACAGCTGTATGAAAAACTGCTCATCACTTATAATCAGGGAAATGCAAATCAAGACCACAATGAGGAAACCACTGTCGTCTCATACCAGTAAGAAGGGTTCGTATCAAAAAAGCAACAACAACAAGTGCTGGTGTGGATGTGGAAAGAAAGGAACACTCTCACTGCTGGTGGCAATGCAAACGGGTCCAGCCACTATGGAAAGCTGTGTGGAGGATCCTCAAACTACTAAAAATGAAACTACCATCTGACCCAGTGATTGCACTTCTGGGGATCTACCCAAAGGATACAAAAACACTAATTTGAAAGGAAACCTGCACTCCTGTGTTTACTGCAGCACTATTTACAACAGCCAGGATATGGAAACTACCTAAATGCCCCCAAACAGATGAATGGATCAAAAAGTTGTGGTACACTGACTCAATGGAATACTATTCAACAACTAAAAAAAGACAAACACATGTCACCCACGGCAACATGGATGAAGCTAGGAGGAATCATACTAGACGAAGAAAGCCAGAAAGAAAAAGAGAAATACCAGATGGTCTCAATTATTTGCAGGATATGGGAAAAACAAACAAACAAACAAAAAAAGAGAAAAAACTATCAAACTGATAACAGAACTAAAGCAAACAGAAAACGACAGGGAGTGCAGGAGGGATGAGCACAAAGGATCAAGAAAATGGTTCATGGGTGATATGTTGGGAGAACTTTGGGGTGGTACAACGATGTAGGAGAAAATATATACAATCAATAAAAATTTTTTTTTTAATTTTCTAAAGTTCTTTCTTTATATTACGCTTCCTTCTTTGATGTCCACTGCCCTCCCTCCCCACATGGACAACGGCAACAGCATCCAGACTGAGGTTTGTGTCTCCAGGTTTTGCTCTTCCCAGCTCCATCCTTCAGACAACCTTTAGACTCTGACTTTGCTCGAAACATTATTTGACCCTTTTCAAAAATATTCCATAAAAAATGGGGAGAAGAACTAAAAAGACACTTTTCCAAAGAGGAAATACAAATGGCCAACAGGCACATGAAAAACTGCTCAACTTCACTAGTAATAAGAGAAATGCAAATCAAAACCACAATGAGATACCACCTTACACCAGTAAGAAAGGCCCACATCCAAAGAACGGGCAACAAGGAATTGCTGGCGAGGATGTGGAGAGAAAGGAACACTACTACACTGTTGGTAGGAATGTAAACTGGTCCAACCACTATGGAAAGCTGTATGGAGGACCCTCAAGTTAATGAAAATGGAATTACCATTTGACCCAGCAATTGCTCTCTTGGGAATCTACCCAAAAGAGACCTATATGTGGGTACAAAGGGACACCTGTGCTCGGATGTTTACTGCAGCACAATTTATAATTGCAAGGACATGGAAGCAACCTAAATGCCCCAAAA
>PVHY01018484.1:0-29166 GCA_004024945.1 Uropsilus gracilis
GGGGGGGGGGCACACCCTATCAGAATGGAATTAAATGTTTCCATGATAAAGAAGACCAGGAACGCATGAGGACAAAATTCAAGTTTTCTGTTTGGAGCTAGTTTTACTAGTTCAGGTGAAATCTCTTTGCTTAGCATAGATTTCTCTCCCATTTTCCTCCCAGACATCTAAGTCTCTTTTGCAGTTATGTTTGGGGTGGGTTTCTTGTCTTGTTCCCCCCACTCTGAAGCAGGGGAAGTTCCCTCAGTGCAGGAGACTACCTGCCACAATCTGGTGGGTGTGGTGTATATTCTTCCCACTTCTTTGTGAACTTTTAGAAAGGTGAGGTTCACTTTTCCCCTTGAAAAACTATTTTAAACATGTTTTATCAAGGTTTTATAAATGTTTCAAATAACCTGGAAAATGTTTTCATTTTCAGTATTTGGCAGTTTGCAAGTGAGTCACAATCTTGTAGGTAAGTTTTAGGCCTTGATTTTTTTTTTCCAGAAATGGTAGGATTTAATGTGTTAATTTTAATCAAAATGAAGAACTGTCCCCATCACTGGAGTCACCATATCCCCATGTTCTCCCGTCACCTTATCCCCATAGCTGTCACCATATTCTCTTGTGTTTTTCCCTCCCCAGTTTTGTCCCCCTCCCCCTCCTCAGGTAAAAGAGGATGTGGAGGAATAAAGATCCCATTTTGTGCTGGCAGCCAGCATCCCCTGGGATGCCCACCTCCCGCTGGCACTGTTTGGAGAGTGAAGAACCAAGAAACACAACACCGGTCTTATCTCCAAGTCAGACCCTTAGCATTGTTAGAATATTTGTGTTTGTGTGTGGGGGTGATGTTTTCCTGAGAATGTGGCTCAATAATAGAAATTCCCAGAGTTCCTCAGTTGACCAACTATAGCTATCTGGTATGTGCCTCCCAGCAACAAGGTTCGTCACCCAGGGAAAATCCAGTTTCTCTTCTCACACATGCCTGCCTTCAGACCTTGTGAAGCCAGGACCCCAATATGGGCAGTATTGAAGCTGGGACCCCCAATATGGGTAGTATTAAATTTTAGGCACTGATGCCATTAGCTGTGTCTAGAAAACACAGAGGCATAAACAGGATAAAGCTATTATTACTTTGTAGCAAGTTCCAGGGGGTATGGATGAGAAAATGTATCACCTAGAGGGTGTGTTGAGGGAAATTGGAGCCTTTGGCTTTTAGGAGAAAAAGAAAAGAGTGAGAATGAGAGGTAAAAAGGAAAGGAGGAGAGACTGGGACAGAGACTTTTGGGGAGTGGAGAGACATGAGAATGGCAGGCGGGTAAAGAGTAGCCCAAGTGACCAGGCTGAGCAAAAGTCCCCTGGAAGAGTGAGCTGGTGGTGGCAAGGAGCCATGGTGACTGGTACAATAGTGGTGGGTGTGGAGAGTCGGCACTGCAGCAGGGTGGCATGGCGAGCTAGTAGTACCTGGAGATGGCCAGGGATGTGGAAAGCTGATTTGAGCAATTGTGGAAAAAGTTTGAAGAGTCTTGGAGAAGCGGAGCGCTGAAGAAGAAAAGAGAAGATGCTGGAGAAAGGCTGGACTTGGCAGAGAGCCCACCTCTCAGGTTTGGAGGGGCAAAGGGGCACCATCATGGACATGTGTCTTTGGGACCTTTGGGACTGAAAATGGTGACTGGGGTGAAAATAGCTGGCCACTTCTGGCTTTAGGACTTTTTGTTTTCCCTGTTGAATTCCCTTGTTAATAAACCCTGTTGTTAAGCTGCATTTGAGCGGCAACTGCTACACGCAGGTGGTAGAAACCTGAGGGATCCTGGGTGGCAGAAGCTGCATTTTAAGTGTGACTTCTTGATTGGAGGCCTCTGTTTCCTTTTGCACCCCAATTTCACTTGGGTGAGCACCGGGTCCAGAAAATTGGCTTGAGGTCTCCTGATGCCTTCAGCTGTGCTGAGATTCGTTATTTTTCCAAAGAAAACACTGGATACCCTTAGTTATTTTTCCAAAGAAAACACTGGATCCCCTTCCTATACTAAACCATTGTGGAGGGAGACTCTCGAGTCTACATTATGAATAAATGTAGACAATGTGAAATCTGAGCCCATTTGATATTTGTGGCAAAAAGTAGTTTCTTTGATTCCTTCTGTTACCTTAAATCTTTCAGTATAGAAAGCATCAGAACCTATCAGCAGTTGTTTCAAATTTCAAGCAATCTTTTCAATAGCTTTTTAAACAGATACACTTACAATATAGTCCTTGTCAGCAAACAATATTAAAAACAATATTAAAACAATATTAAATCACCTTCTTGTGGTGATTTGGTCAAAAAGGGATACCTTTTGTATTATGTTGTTAAAATCACTCAAATGTGCCAGATTTGGGTGATGATTGTAAGATGTCAGAAGATGAATGGAAGTTAACTCTCCTGCTCACCTTTGCCACTGAAAGCTCCTCTCTTCTTCTGGAAAAAGACCTCATTGAGCTGGATGCCCCTAGGAGCTCCGCAAGCCCTCCATGTAGCGACAGAGCAGAGGCAGCTGAGACTCGCCACCCTGGCACTTCCCTCAGACTCGGTCAGGGAGACATCTGCGCTGACAGCATCTCTCAGACTTGCAGACTGTTGCGTCCGAGTAATTAAAACCGAAGCCCAAGTTGAATGAGAAATAATTTTTTTTTTTAATTGATTGTTGGCGTTTGTGAAAACCCTTTCATGAGACCAGGATCCGAAGGGTTTTATTGGCACTTGCGTTCGACATCGCTGACATGGTGATTTTCTCCGTCTGGTTTTGCTGGGGGATTTATGATCCACTTCTACCTTCTTACAAGATTGCCAGCAGCACGTCCTTTATGCTTGTGAGACGAGGCTGTTTTGTTTAATTTTTTTAAGACTTACACATCATGGCACATGTTCAAAGGCTTTTCCAGGCAACGCCTCTCTCAAGTGGAGCCGAGTTGGCCCTTCCCCTTCTGCTGGGAGTGTGGCCACAGCCTCTCTGCCTGCCTTGGAGTTTTCCCTATTCTTCGGGATTTCTGGGGGGTAAGTTGGCCATTTGCTGCCTCTGCCATCTCCGGATCTACCCTGACTTCCATCTGGCAGGTGCTGGGGGGTGACCATGGCTGACCGGTGGCCCTCCCTTGGGGTTACCAGCTTAAGGAAGCGATGGATTCAGCATATAGGTTGTTACCTTGCGGATCTTTAATCTGGGGACAGGTCTCAGGTGTGAAGAGTTCATGAACCCCTTAATCAAGTAGCAGGAACGTGTCTCTTTGTGAGTAAGAGGTCTCCACCCACCATCAAATCCTCAAGAGATGTTGTACCCCAAATCCCTTAGAAACCAGCAGTCGGTCAGGAGTTCCAACTGTGTTCTGTTAATTCCTGTGCCTGTGGACTGGAACAGTTAGAGGTGGGGGTCGAAGTTGACCTTTTCTGGCTTATTCTTGTGGACAAAACTCTAAGTGGGGGTTGTTGATGCAAGCTGGCTCACCGCTGGAGGGGGCATACAATTTACTGTCTAATGGAGTCCTTGGAGCCAGACAGTTGGGGCTCTTCTGATTAAGGTGCTCCCTTGCACCTCCAGTCCAGAGATGCGATCAGCAAGGTCACTGACATTCGAACCCTGTTCCTCTTGCTTCCCCACTTTTGCTGGCACATGGGGCAGTTAGTGCTTTGGAGAACAATGCCACTTAGGATCCATGGGACATTTTCCCCCAGTGCTTCCCTCACCTTTCTCCACTCACCCTCAAACCTTTCTCCTCACTGTGTGTTGTCTCCTAGGGGTGCCCAGATTTCTCAGAGTTGAGAAAACCCCTGTGCGGGGGGCACATGGTGAGGGAAAGAGCTGAAGCACAAGACTTGACATATAAGGAGTGATGCTTAGAAAACAGACGTAGAAGACGAGGTGGGCCATCAGGGCTGATCTGTCCAAGGGGATGCTCTGTGGTAAGGCCTATGGATGTTGGGGAAAGGGTGCCCCTCAGTCAGGGCTTGGGGTTCTACTGCAGTTCAGCTCTGAATAAGCGGCAGCTGAGGTGAGATATAGGATCTCTTTGAGAATGAACCTTTTCAGTGATAAAGGTGAAAGGAGAAATGGACGGAGGGATGGACAGGGTTAAGTTTGCATCGTTAGCTGACTGGTTTGCTTACTGGCATGTGTTACAAACCCAGTATTCTTTGTTTACCAGCAGCGGGCTTATCAAGTTACTGATGTTGGAGCTGACTCCCCCTCCTTGCCTCCTTCCCCTCCTTCTCCCACCCTGTAGACAGCTCTTTTTTTTTTTTTTTTTAAAGCAAGCCAGGGAGGCTTTTAATTTTTTAACAGTGTGGAAATAGCTTAAATGTCCCCTTCTGGTTGTGTACTCATAGCTGCTTAGGTGAAGAAAGACCAGTTTGCACAGCTGAGTTCCAGAATGAATACGTTGCTGACATGCTCTATGCACACGCGCGTACACTTGTGCACGCACACACACGTACATGCACACAGTTTCTCTATCCCTACCCCAAACAGAACAGAGGATTTCGTTTAAACTTAAAAGCATGAATTTTTTTTTCTTTCTTAAGATAACAGCCCCATGGGCACTTGTGGAACAATTTGAACATTTCTGATAAAGTCTTCTGACTTGAAAAAAAGGTGACATTTCATATCAACTTTATTAGAAAATGACTCAGATTTGCAAGGCGGCCTCCCAGTTGCCTCCTTAAGATTTTCTTCCCTACCTAGGAAAAGAGGACCCTCTGGGAAGTGGCTGCTATTTTTGCTGTACTTTTTATTTCTTGATGAGTTCTCTGAGAATGGCAGGCTCTGTTCTGGGGGATTAATATGGAACAGGCCGTCTGCACCAGAGAGAGGCTCGCGAAGAATCAGAATGAAGGAAGACTCCAGCAGGTCATTTTGTGATGGGTAGAGGGCAGGAGATGGGGGACCAAACAGTCTTCATGGAAACTTGTGATTTTTCTCTGTGGCAGACAAATGAAGCTCATCCTACAGTGCCTGCTGATCATGGAGTGGTGTTTGCTCTGAGTTGGGGAATGCTGAAGGCCAGGGGTTACACTAACGCCCTTCCCGTCAGAGTGGGGCCAATCCTATTCCCAACCACAGCGCACTCTTCATGTTCAAGTTCTAAAGATTTTATGGTTGAGCCTCTAAATGAGAGAACCTTGTCTCCATCACGTTCACACGGAGTGTCTTCGAACTCCAGTGCTTCCTTGTTCCAAACCTTACGTCAGGCCATTGGTGGCCAAGGGCTGATCGGAGAAATAGCAGGTTATCTCCAATGGGGTGACTTTTGTCTTATCCTCACTGAGGAGTACGCAGAGATCCCTTCTGGTTGTTGATGTTGCCACACAGAAGCAGCTCAGGTTTCAGAAACTCCACCCCACCCCCGTATAGTCCCATCCTGAGAATGTTGGAGACGGTGCAAAAACGTGTCGTCAGAGCCACTGTCATTTTCTGAAATAAATATGATGACTGATGGCTTGGAAGGTCTGCTTTATAAAGAATACACATCATTGGGTAAGATCGGGGCACCTATGAACCCTCGCTTGATCAGAAAGGACTAGTGAGAAAGGGTGAAAATAGGAAAAAAGACCTGATAGCATCGCACTCCAACCGAGAAGTTCTGGACCTTTGGCACCAGGGTAACAGAGCATTGCCTAAGCTGCTTTGGGGAACATAGATTAATAACTCTCCTGGGCCGGGCATGGTGGCATGTGCCTGGAAGCAGCAGCCTAGGAAGCCGCAGCTGGAACCGGGGAATTGTGGTTCATGTCCCGGGACAACACAGCAAGACCTAGTCCCAAAAAAATAACTGGGTGTGGTGGCACGTGCCTGTAATCCCAGCTACCTGGGAAGCTGAGGCTGGGGATCGCTTAAGTCCATGGTACCCTGGGCAACATGAGCCTGCGGTTCCTGGGCAAAAATAACGAGACCTAGTCTCAAAAAAAAAAAAAAAAAAAAAAAAAAAAAAAAAAAAAAAAAAAAAAAAAACAAACATAATAATAATAATAACTTTCCTTTGGCTCATAGCAGATTTTTTTCTTGGGAGGTCACCCTGTCTGCACTGTCACGCCACGCATTTTGGATGAGGTGAACCCCAAGCTTGGCATGGGCTAATTAGAGCATCTTCCTTTCCCCATGGATGCCCTATCACATGCCCTTTCTATATTCAGTGGGGGCATTTCCCAGCAATGATTGACAGTGCAATTCTGGTTGATTGATTAGAACACTGTACAGAACTTGGATCTGCTGGTTTAGGGAAGTAGAGTGTGAAGAAGGCTGCCTGTGCTCTGGCTGGTGCTAAAGCCCTCTGTGATTAGCAGGGAAGCCAACCTGGAGAATGGGAGACAGGATCAGGAAAGGAAGACTCACTGAAATACAGGTTAGAAGCCCAGAGCAAGCTGTGCCTGAAATCCATATTGTTTTGAGCAAATCCCCTTTATTGTAAAATCAGTTTTAATCAGTGTTTTTATTACTTTGAGGTTAATTCTTGGTCAGTTGGCATCATTGGTATATAGCAAAAGAACTAGGTGACAAGGGATAAATACACTATTATGACCAAAAAGAAGAGGTTCATAAAAGCAGAGGCTGTTCACTGAGGTTTCATGAGCTCCTTCCCACCCCAATCTCTTCAAATCAGATTAAATTCTTGCCCCTTGAGGCCTTCTGTGCTAAGTCGTGTTCCCTCTGAAGTCAGGTTGACTGATCCCAGTGCCATCTTGGATCCCTTGCGATACAGGTCTTAAGAATGGATTCTGCTTGTCAGAATTTGAGGCCAAGCTAGGAGGCAGAAACTGAAATTGAGACCATCTTGCACATTTCCCCACTAATGACTGAGTGATTGGTTTACCCTGGATGGCCTGGGAGCTGTAGGGTCTCTGTTCTGGGCACAAAAATTATGGGGTTTGACCACAGGATTTAGATGTGACGTTAAGAATTGTTTCTGGAAGAAGTGCAGAATATTATTCAGCATTGAAGAAAAAAAAAAAGTACAGAATATCATTCAACCTTAAAAAAAAAAAAGAGAGTCCTAGCACACGCTCCATGCAACCAGGGTGACCTGTGCTGGGTGAAGTGACCCCACCATGCAAAGACAAAAAAGAATGACTCCACTGAGCTGAGGTTCCTCAAGTTTGTCAGATTTATCAAGAGGGAATGTGGGGTGGGGTGGTGGTTGCCAGACACTGGTGGGCTGATGGGTTCCTGTTTAAAGGGGTTGCAGCTTCATTTTTGCCAGATGAGCGAGTTCTGGAGATGGATGCTGATGGATGAGGGTTGCTCGACAATTGAATGTAGTTCACGCTGCTGAACTGTACACTTAAGAATGGTATGTCGTATGGATTTGTTCCCTTAACGGAAATAAGCTAATCTTTTGGAAAAGAAGTCTTTCTTTTGGTTTGGTTGGTGAATATTAGATCAAGAGGGCAGGAGGTAGGGTCTGTCATGCTCTGTTTTTTTTTTTTTTTGTTTGTTTGTTTGTTTGTTTGTTTGAGTCTAGGTCTCACTACATTGTCTGTGGTAGTACTAATCCTGAGGACTCAAGCTCAGCCTTCCAGGTAGCTAGGATTACAGGCACCTGCCACTGCAGCCAGCTGCTTCTTTTCTTTCTTTCTTTTTTTTTTTTGAGACCTAGCGATTTGAGACTCAAGCGATTCCTGGCCTCTGCCTCACAGTGCTTGGATTATAGACGTGCGCCACCACGCCTGGCTTGTCCTGTTCATTTTGTAGTTTGGGGACTATCACCAAGGTCAGAACCTGGGAAGACCAGGGTGTCTGTGTGCGCGCATGCATGAGTGTGTGTGTGTACCATACTAACCTGCCTTCAAGAAGATTCCTTCTCTGGGAAATAGTTTGGTGATGCTGAGGAGATGGGCACCACACTCCTGGTGGGGCTAAGTCCAGGAGTTCTTGGTACAGGAGGATGGCACTTGGTCCAGGCTTCAGCATGAGATCTGCCTCTGTCTTGTGGCCACACCATCTCCTCACTCCTCCACAGCCACGTGGCAGGAGCCTCATCCCTTTTTCGTCAGTCACACATCAGCTGGAAGTCCTGAACTGGCTTCCTCATTTGAATCACCCAGTGAGCCTTTTAAATTCTCTCCTATCCCTACCAGTTGAATAGGTGTCTCTGGGGGTGGATGAGGTTTCAGCATATACATTTAAAGTGTACAGTGTGATGATTTGATAGCCATATACATAGTGAAAGGGTTCCCACCATTCAGTTAATTAATTAGCACACCCATCACCTCACATAGTTATTTAGTGATGTGTGGGGTGGGGGGGAGTGAGAAGGCTTGAGATATACTCTCCCAGCAGATTTTAATTATGCAAGCAGTGTTAGCAACTAGTGGCACCATGTTTTACATTAAATCCTCAGCCCTCATTCACCTTAGAGCTGATAAAACTGTTACCCTTTTACCAGCCTCTTGTCTCTCAGCCTCCATTCTACCCTTTGTTTCTGAGGTTTTTTTTCTCTTTTAGTATTCAACATATTAGTGATAACATGGGATATTCTTCTGTCTCCTTCTGACTTACTTGCCATAACATAATGCCATCCATTTCATCCATGTTGTCACAAGTGGCATTATTGCCCTTTTCGTGACCGAATAATTTTCCACCGAGAGAGTGAGACACACACAGAGCAATCAACTGTTAATGGGCACGTAGGTTGTTTCTATAGCTTGGCTATTAATATACATAGGAGGGTGGTGGTGGATGTATTTACTTGAATTAGTGTTTTTCATTTCCTTTGGCTTTGTGCCTACAAGTTGGACTTGCTAGATTACAGAGTCATTCTAAGTTTTCCAGGAACCTACAGACCACGACAACTGTCAGGGACTCTGCCCTAGACAGTGCTGTCCTAATATATGAGCCTGGCATGCCTGTTTCTGTAGCCACCACAATCCTACCGACTGTGGACTGTCCTAAGGGCTGACTCAAGGGGAAGGACTTGCTAGAGAGCTCTTCTGCCTCCTCTGAGGCTGTGTGTGAAGCTTACTGTCACGTGAGAGAGATAACTAGGCTGTGCCAGGCAGCCATGACAGGAAGGTCCATGATGGGGAGTCATCAGTTCTCAGAAGTGCCCCACCCAAGGGGCTTCCTTCACATTCCCTGTGCCAGGCCCCACCCTGCTGGTCTCTGAGGACTTGCACGCCCTCCAGTGGGTTCCCAGGTGACCCTGCAGCCACAAGTACAGAGTGAACTGCTCTTTGAGAGCCACTGCCTGGTGAACAAATCTTTGCAAATTAGGGAGGTGTGAGGTGGGAGGTAGGGGACCTCTGCTTAAGCACATCACCATGCACTTGCCAGGAACGCAGCCTTCCTTCTGGCTTTAATCATACGTAAACTTTGTAAATCACACGTAATTGCACATCCCTTAAGCCACGCTGGCCTGACTTCGGTTTTCTCTTTGTGGTGATTTGCCTTAAGCTCCTTGAAGGGAGGGGTGGGTAGGGCAAGTGAGATTGTATTTCTTTCAGAAAGAGGCAAATGCGTTACTAACCAAATGGCTTCAGAGAACCTGATTTTGGGAGCATGGTTTGTCAGCACCTCTTCAGCCACCCCCTGGGCCTAGTCGGGGGCACCCGCACATCCACGTTGCACGCCTGCACGGCGAGGGACCCACCTGAGACCCCAGCGCCAAGCGAGGTGGAGGTCTGTCTGGTGACCAGCTTGTTTTCAGAGTTGTTTGGTCTGGGCCTGGATGTTTTCGCACAGATAAGCCTGAAAGGGACCCACATCTTACATGCCTGTGACCTCGCCTGCTCTTTCTGGAGGGGTGGCTGGCTTTGTGCTCTTGTCACCTCAGGTATGTGTCAGGCCTGCCCTTGTTTCGGCCTGGACACAGGTGCTTAGGCAAATTCCTTACCCAAGGGCTTTCGAGATTTACAAGTTCTTGCTGTTTTTGTGACCTTGTGTGGTTTCTGGTTTCACAGAAGGCTTTTGTTTCTGCCTTCTTGTTGCTGCCTTCAGCCTTGCCCTGTAATCACCGGGCGCCAGGGAGGCCTGCGGTCTGTTTCCCGGGTGTGCTCAGATAGCGTGGCAGCCCACGGGTGTCACCGTGGCCGCAGGGGGCCTGGGGGGTGTCCTCCAATGCAGTCCATACCTGATCGCCGCGGCGTTTGAGTTTTGCACTTTCCCCTGTTGGAGACGTTCCTCCAAGCTGTTCAGTGTTGCTTGTTTTCAGCAGGCCATCCCTCCTCGACACCTGTGACCATAGACACTCGGTGGAGTGGGTGCATGTGCTTCCCAAGTTTAAAGTGTACGTGTTGAAGCCAGGCATGGTGGTGCATGCCTGTAATCCAAGTGCTGGGAGGCAAGAGGCCAGGGATTGCTTGAGTTCGCAGATTCAAGAGTACCCTGGGCAACATAGCGAGACCTGGTTCTCGAAAAAGCAGCTGGGCACAATGATGGGTGCCCGTAATCCCAGCTACCTGGGAGGCTGAGGCTGGGATCTCTTGAGTCCGTGGGATCGGGACTACCCCAGGCAACATAGTCTAAAAATTTTTTTTTTAAATAAAGTGTCAGGATTGTCAGCCACACCCCTTCAAAGCAGGAAGAGCTGGCCTCAGGTTCACTTTCAGGTCTGGAAGTTCGGGGGAAGTGTTGAGGGGTGACTGGGGAAGCACACAGCCTCAGGACCCCATCAGGAGTCTTTGGTGACCCATCAAAGGGAGAGATGGAGGCCAACAGGGCAGCTCAGAGGGGCAGGTGGCTCCGGCATGTGGCAGTAGTGAGGATGTCTGCATGTGGCAGTGGTGAGGAGCAACTGAGTGACAGGATGGACATGGCTGTGACACCCAGGGTCAGGGTGAAGGCGAAGACAGCACCACTGAGAAGACACAGGTACAAGACACCCCAGAAACCAGCTTGGAACATCTGCATTCTTTTCTAGGGAGCGCTGTGTGTTCACCCCAGGACTCCAGAGGATCAGGTGGATGCAACAGCAGTGGGAAATAGAGGAGAATAAAATGGAAGCTAGTGGTGTGAAGACCACTGTTACAGTTTGAGGTGATGGTGGGGAGGGGCTGTTGTCTTTTATTGAGCACTTGCCACGTGGAGTTTTCAGCCGCTCTGTGCAGCGCTCTTGAGGACGCTCATGAGGCCAGGTCTGGGGCTGGCTGGGGTGTGTGGGATGGGGTCAGTGCAGGCACAGGCAATTGTGCCGCTGTCTGAGAACATGCAAGAAGGTTGCAGCCCTGCCCGCTGACCTGCAGGCCACTGGAGGTGTCCCATGATAGGCCATGGGTCCTTGGCCATGCTGCCTGGCGTCAAGACATCTCATCTGCAGAGGGAGGTGGCGAAGCTGAAAGAGTTGCTCTGGCTATCAGCTTCTCTTTGAATATTTGAGACATGACAGTTCTCTGGTCCCCATTTGCTTCTTCCGCACTTGACACTAAGCCCTGGCCTTGGCCTGTGGGTTCGTAATCCCTCCGTTTGTGACTATTTTTGGCTGCCGTTTCTGTGGGGAGGCGTCTGGACTCACCTCCATTTCACAGGTGAGAAAATGGAGATTCAAAAACACACTGTGACTTAGAATTGCCCAGAGGGTTGAGGGGACCAGTGACTCTTGATACCTTCCAGGGGAGCAGAGGAGAGTGGGCACAGCCCCAGGCTGGGTGGCCAGACACTGTTTCTGACCAGCTGTGTAGCTTTGAGTGGATCCCAGAGTCTCAGCCCTTCAAGGGAGGCCAGGAGAGGCCGCTGCCTTCCGACCAGCAGCGTTTGCGTCCTGTGTCTCCCTGCCCTGCCCCAGCTGCCTCCTGGGAGCCTGGATGTAGTGCAAGTCACCACAGCTCCACGGTGACTTTCTCTGTATAGCTTCCGGTGACTGAGAGCTGTAGTTCTCTGTCTCTTGAAAACAATGGGAGAACCAGTTACCTCCACCCCCCACCCCCCCAAGTGAGCTGTCTTTCTGTTGATGAATAGACAGCAAGCCATGAAGAGCAGAGTCGTTTCTTATAAGTGCTCTGGGAACGCATAATACATTTTAAATAAGATGAGGAATTATGTATTATTCTTGCACACTAGCATCCCTGTGTGATGAGGGAGGGAAGCGCTCAGAACCCTGTGCTGGGCACGAAGGAGCAACACTGTTTTAGTCTGTAGTACATCTGCTTTGTTCAGGAACAATGTTTTCAAGGTCAGTGTATTTTGGCTGTTCTACAGGGTTCTGGAAATTCCCAGGAGAAGAAGATTTTTGTCTGTTATGCAATCCAGCAAGTGAGTGCGCAGAGGCACCTTGTATGTAGGACTAACTTGCAGCACACAGTTGATTCTACCTTTAGTTTAAGTTTTGGTGAATGAAAAATTTGTTTCTTAAGGTTGAAGGTGGACTTTGCTTGTGCCGTTTCGGTTATTCAAGCAATGGAGAGCATTGCTCTGTGCTACCTACCTGTCCCACAGATTTTGCAAATCTGAATCCATTTCTGCCCACTTCACAGATGTGGAAGCTGAGTCACAGAGAGGTGAAAGCAGGTTGCTCAAGTGATGCCACTTGAGAGGCTTGTAACTTTCAGATAACTTCTGTGAACTGTTTGTGTCTTGAACTGCGCATTTCAGAGTCGTTTCTGATGCCAAAATACCATGAAACAATGTCATCCCTTTTTCTGGAGCCAATAGGTCACAGCGTCATAGCCCATGGCATGGCCTCCCTGGATGGGGAAAACAGCCCTGGCATCTGAGGGTTAGGGGCTGCAGCTAGGCTGGGAAAGAATGCAGGAGGGCATCAGGCAGAGAGGGTGGTGGGAGCTGAATTCATTAGCCAGTGGCATTTCCTGCCAGGCCTCTGGGCAAGTCCGCTGAGGAACTTAGATCTCTGTTCTGCCAAAGACAATACATTCTCAGATTCCAGGGGTGTCCAGCTGCTTGGGAAAGGGGGGGGGGGTGTCATCAGAGGAACCCTGCCCTGAGGGCATCCCCAGATAGGGGGGAGGCGGTGTTGCAAGTTCTACTCAGGAGACATACTTCATACACTTTCAGCTGCCTCTTCCAAGTTAGAGGCCCCACATGGAGCCAGGTAGGGTTTTTTCTCTATGTAATAACAAAAGAATCATATTTATTGATATTTATCTCTGTGGGTTGGATCCTCTCCTATGTGCTTTGCAATGCATTATCTGATTTAATAGTTCTGAAAAGTGTAAATTAATACAATAAATAAGACTGTAAAGTGACTATGGCCTGCTTGATGGAACTCTTTTAAGTACCTTGAAGAGTTTTATAATTTCCTATTTACAGGTGAAATTAACATGCTAATTACAAATCTTTCCTCACTGTTCACTCAGGCAGGCTGGCTCCTGGAAGATCCCCTTTCGGTTTAGATGGATAACTTAATTGAGTTGCTTAATCTATTTGGAAGTAATAGTGCTGCATTTCTTTTTAATTATATAACCCAGATAACAAGGAATAACTCTTAACAGGAAATGTGGAGGGCGTATTCATGGAAGATCGACACAGTCTTACTAAGCAATAGGGAAAGAAGACTCGAATGATGTGAGGTCTCCTGGCTCCTAGATGGGTATCTGGAATGTCTGCAAAAGCATGGTTTTCATGGTTGATGGGTCATTTCACAGTGTTGTCAATGCTTGTGCAGGTGGTCTGAAGCTCTCTTAGAGGGTTCTGAAGTCTCTCTTGCAGCTTCAGAGGGTTGACACATTCAAAACTTCTAGAAAAAAGAAGAATGAATTTGGTTTGGGTGTGGAGGGATCTTCACCTTTGCTAGAATTAAGTGGCGCTCCCCCTCCCCACTCAAATAACCACTGTTGCCTATCAGAGCATTTTTAATCAGCTCTTAGGGGGCACTGCCAATAACTAGTGAAGACTGCTTAGAATGTGAGGGACCCATGATCTCAGTTTTCTGCCCAGGTTATTTCTCTGAACTTTTTAGTGCTCAGTCGTATTTTTACTCCCTAGCACATGCTTCTGAGAATGGAAAGAATGAGCTACCACAGTGAACCTGTCTTGGTAAATTAGAAATGTAAACAAGATCAGAGGGCAAATGTGTCTAAAGTACCTGGGACTTTATATACCTTACCAATTTTATAATTCCCATTGCACACACGTGCACATCACTTGCTTGTGTGTGGAGGAGTGAACTGTGCTGGCATTGTGCCAGGCGTTGAGGCCAAGTGGAAGCTGCGCTCCTGTTTTTTGTTGACTTGATGGGTAATATGGACATGCCTGGGATATTGCAAAAGCGAGGGCATTGGGTCTGGTGTTTCTCAAACTCTGAAATCCACCATCGCTCCAACTAGTCATATGAAGGAATGATTGCCTGACGCCTTTCCTGTTTATGTTTTCAACAGCATTCCTCAAACCTATGCAGGCAACTTTCTGTTAATAATCTATAGGGTTCCTTGAAAGATGTGATTTCCTGCTCTAGTCACTTTTGAAGAAGACTCGGTGGCAGATGGGGATAAAAACTCAAATCTGTACATTCAGGAATACTATGAAAGGAAGTAACTATTTTTAAACGCTTTTGAATTTAGCGGAAAACATGCCTTATTTTAGTCACAATTGACTGATAGAAATCTAAATCTGTATGTTTGGATTGATTGACTTTTTACATTGAGAATAGATTTAAAAATGTCTTTAGCATAGAGTCTTCCTCCTTCATCCACCCCAGTGAGTCATCATCCTTCTGACACTCCAGTCTTCATTATAAATAATTTTGAAAATATTTCCTCATTTATTTATATCATGTCTGTTACATCTAATATATAGCTTTTATGGCTGAAATGGGATCATTCTTTTGCATTGTTCTGTACCATTTCTCAGCTTAATTTACCTTGTCACTCACCACAAGTACTACATGTGCAGCCACCCTCTTATTTTTAGTCACTGCATAATGCTAACATGATGGACACATTTTCTTTAATCACTCCAAATTAGGCATTTCGGTTGTTTCCAGTTTTTTTAGTATTACAAATAACTCTGCAACAAACATATCTTGGATATGCATTCTTTTAGTTTAAAATAGCCCCTTTCCTTCAGAAAGTTGCTCAATAATTGGCTTAGAAATTCTTTGTGTTAATTGCAGCGATTGCTTATTTTTAAGTTCTTCCTTTAGTTTATTGTTTTCATAGTATATCATCCTAAACTATTATCATCAAAACAGTTCTTTTGCTAAGAATGCAGTTTATCTTAAAGATGGGATTTCTAAATAGAGACTTAAAAATTAACCTCTTGAGAGCTGTGACTTCCTGATGAAGTGGGAGCACATGGGGGCATGTGTCTCCATCTGGATGGCTACAATCGGACTGATACGGTTTGCAAAAAGCCATTTGTCTGCCTGACTGCAGGAGAATGGTGAGTGAACTTGTTGAAGAATGCTTTAAAAATGTTTTTAAATTAAAAAACTTTAAGTAAATATTTTGAGGTAATTGTAGATTTGAATGCAGTTTCTTTTTATTTAATGCTGTTCTAGGAAATATTACAGTGAGAGAGTGAGAGTCATGTGCCAGTTTCCCCCTAGTAGTGACATTTTGTGAAGCGATATTGTGATGTCACCAGCAGGGTGCTGACATCAACATAGTCAGGATGCCAAAACATTTCTATCACCACAGGGTTCTCTCTTGCCTCCCTGTTATAGCCATACTTCATACCTTCTACTTCTCTTCCCTCCTTAACCACTGATGACAGCTAATCTGTTTTCCATCTTTAAAATATTGTCATAAAGAAAGTACTTTAAATGGAATCAATAATAGGTAACTTTTTTCCCCGTCAGCGTAATTCTTAGAGCTTTTTTCATATTCTTGCACGTTCCTCTTCATGACTGAATAGTATTCCACACTGGGGAGATATCATCATTTCTTTAGCCATTCTTTAGCCATCCCTTAAAGGACATCTGCATAGTTTCCAGTTATGGCCTGTTCAAAACAAACCAAAAAAACCTGCTATAAATATTCATATACAGCTTTCATGTGAATGCAAATTTTTGTTTCCTTGGGATAATTGCCCAATAGTGCAAGTACTATGTTGTGTAGTAGATACATGTTTATTTTTAAAAGAAACCATCAAATTGTTTTCCAGAGTGGCTGTACCATTTTATATAACTGCCAGCAGTGTAGGAATACTCCTCACCCTTGCTAGTGTTTGGTGGTGTTACTATGTTTTTTTTGGATAGTATGTGCAGAGACCTATCTCATTATGGCTTTAATTTGCATTTTGCTGATAACTGATGATGTTAAACACCTTTTCGTGTGTTTTATTTGCTGCCTAAGTAATGACGCAACTGTTTCTGTTTTGGCTGGGTTTCTACTTAGACTTTTTTTTTTTAATGTTGAGTTTCAGCATTCTTTTTAAATTCTGGATATTCTAGTCCTTTTTTGGACATATGGTTTGTAAATATTTTCTCTTAGTCTCTAGCTTTGCCGATCAAAAATTTCAAACTGTGTCAAAGTCAAATTTAACAATTTTTCCTTCCCTGGTTTGTGCTTCTGTCCAGTCTGAGAGCTCTGCCTACCCCTAGTCCCTGAAGATTTTCTATTTTTTTCTTAAAAGTATTAACAGCTTTATGTTTCAATTTCAACTCCATGATCCATTTATAGAAAAAAGTTATTCCTTTATTAATTGCTTTATCACATCTGTCAAAAATTAGTTGTCCATATTTCAGTGGCTCTATTTCTAGGTTCTATTCTCATTCACTGATCTGTGTATCTTTCTGCCAATTGTGATTAGTATGGCTATATAGTAAATTTTGAATGAGGTAAACATGCCTCCCACCCACTATTCTTTTTCAAATTTGCTTCAGCTGTTCTAGTTCTTTGCTTCTCGATATAAATTTTGGAATAACCATGTCTACATTTAAAAATATCTTGCTGGCTGGCATGTTGCTGGGAACTTTAGTAAACTACAGATCAGAATGGGGGAGGATTTTGGCATCTGTATGTTGATCTTGCATCCTATGAGTGTGGTGTGTCTGCCCATTTATTTGTTTCTCTTTGATTTCTTCTGTCAATATTTTGTGGTTTCCAACATAAATCTTGTACATGTTGTCAGAGTTGTACCTTTTTTCATTGTTGCCAGTGTATTAGGATACAACCTGTTAAACTCACTTGTTTTGGGAAGTCTTTATTCTGTAGAATTTCTTGGTATTTTTCTGTGTAGATGATCATGCTGTCTGTTTGTACAGATGGTTTTATTTCTTCTTTTCCATTCTATATACTTTTCATTTACTTTTCTTGCCTTATTGCAGTGGCTGAGTGAGGCTGAGAGAGGCAATACCCTTACCTTGTTCATGACTTTATGAGCCTTTCTGTATTTTTGTACTTCTAGTGAAACTAAAACCTAATCCTTCTTAAACTTGGAGTAAACAGTTTTCTATATAAATACTTTTTCTTCTGTTTGATAGTACGAAACACTGCCTTATCACCCTGCTACAGCATTTAATTTTAATCTCATGATGGAGAGTTAGTATAAGCTTAACATATATAAACACCTATGATTTTTTATTAGGAATCACTCAGTAAAATCTTGTAGAGCAAACTGATGCTATTTCTCAGAAAGTATTTTGTTACAAAGTGAGTATATATCTTTAAAACACACAGACTGTAAAATTCCTTCCTAGGAGAGGTCAAAAGTTATTCACATACCAGGTATATTTACATTTTCTGATTGATCTGTCTCATAGTATGACAGTTAAGTTCCATTTTTAGATATTAAAAAGTTTCTCCTTGTAGAGATTGGTTGACCTGTGCATAGGATAAATAATTTGGTCAGGCTTTTTCCACCGTTAACTACTATGATCAGCACCTGTGTTATGGCCCGTCTTCTTTATTGTGTACCTCCCAAGCCCAGTGGGTATGCACATGCATGAGGGGTACACCTGTGCCTAGGAGGTGTTGATAAAGGCCGTGCAGGTAAAGCATGCAAATTGAAGAGCACAGGAGAAAGAGAGACCAGAGAAAGACTGAATATTCTGGGGGGCTAGAGGGTTTGCCTATCTCCCAGTCCCCCTACTCCTGGTGCCTAACCTTGCCTGCACCCTCCTTATCTGGTGTGCCTTTATGTCTGGTTCCCATCAAGGAACCAGACATAAAGCTGTAAAATCCACCAAGGGCTCTGACATTCTTCTTTACTAGAACCAATGAAGGACCTTTCCCCCAGATTGGGATATCTGCACTATAGTTGGCATCATGAACAGGATGATTGCACTACAGTGTGGCACAGAAATTTGCAATTCTCTTGACTTCATAGACTGAGAGTCTAGAGACACTCCCTTTCGGAAGTACAGAATATCTGGAGATTCTTTTTTAAAATCTCATTTTGAAAGTAAGGTACTGAGGTACCAACCTAGGTGATCAGAACTTAACTAAAATGTAAATGTCCTGTTGATCAGTTTATGCCTGATTAACCCACACCTGCCCCACTTTAGTTAAACATACAGTTTATGGATGTCTTTTCTCTGAGTTACTGAAATTTTAAACATTTAAAATTGTACATCTACAACACGCCCAGTATGTGTGTGGAGAAGGCAAATTGTTAAACATGAGGACTGGTTCCTAGAACCTCCTAGAAATGTTCAATTTCATGATGATAATTTTAAAACTCAGGTTTGCAACTAAAATTTGATATGATTGGTTAATGTCTCACAGTAATTAACCTCCAACTGATCAGCATGACATCTTGTTACAAGGACTTGAATCTAATTTACTTACATAAAGGATGTTTTCAGAAACAATACTATGTATAGCTAATTTGTACCGAGCATGGAATGTATCAGATCCAATCAGATCCATGCATATTCTTTTTGACGGAGTTTCTTCTTAGGTTTCATGGTACTGCAATTCCCTGTGCATATGTGTGCCTTATTCCTGGGAGCACCAAGTAATATCTCTGGCAAGTATTCACTGATTTGAGTTCTAGGCAGTCTAGAGTTAAAAATAATGTCTGTATGGGAGACAAGGGGACACAATTTACACATGAAGACTGATTGTAGGTAACAGTTGTCACTCAGACCCCAGGGTGGGAGCAGACAAAGGCTTTGGGATCTGGCAGACTTTGTGGCTTCAAGGGGCTTTGTAGAACGTGCCTGGAATCGTCATCGACCATATACTTCCTTTAGAGTTATTTTGAGGTTTGCATTAGTTAACCGTCTAGTTCTGTTGCTACATTATTTTTTGCTAATATTCAATAACCTGTGCCGTTTTCCCGGGAGCTCCTCAGGGCACAATTCCCTCCCCAAGCAGGTGGTGCCCAAGCATGGGTCTGTCCTTGTGGGTGTGGATATCAGGTTTTCTTAGAGCACAGCACCCCTCTGTGACACTGGTCTGCACTCAGTGCCTGAGGAAAGCATGGTGGGTGGTGGCGCCCTGACTCCACAGCCACTGAGTCTGTGTGCCTCCCTGCACACCCATTGCCCTCACCCATCCCTCTCAGCATGTGGTCTCTGGCTGCTCCAGAACCCCATATGCCTGTCGGCCTTGGCAAGCCTGGCCTCACTAGCCCAAGGTGTTGAAGGCACGTAGCCAAAACATGTGAATGAGAGTTCGAGTCCCCAGTAGGGACCTTGGAGACAGACTCTACTACTGCAGCCTGGGGCTGACACGTGTTTGAAGACAGGAGACTTAGAAGAAGGTAAGGGTGACGGGAATGGTAATGGGGGGGGGGGGAGTGTCAAATTTGGCCCAGCTGATGAAACGTAAACTAATTACAAATGATCCTTACTCTGTGGTTTAACTGTTACCCAGCCAGTGACTTCCTTTTAATTCTGGAGGGAAAAAATCCTCTGGCCCTCTTAGAATCCAGCTTAGGACCCAGTTAGGAATGGTGGCACACACCTGTAATCCAAGCACTGGGAGGCAAGAGGGCCCAGGATCGCTTGAGTTTGCGGGTTCAAGACTACTCCAGGCAACATGGTGAGACCTGGTCTCAAAAAGCAGCTGGGTGCGGTTGCGGAAGCCTGTAATCCCAGCTACTTGGGAGGCTGAGGCTGGGAATCACTTGAGTCCGTGGGCTCGGGACTACCCTAGGCAACAAAGCGAGACCTGGCCTCAAAAATAAACCACGCACACACACCAAAAAAAAAAAAAAACAAACACATTTCCCTCCTGAGGGGAAGCTGCCCATAGCAGGAAAGGGGGAAAGCTGAGAACACTGTGGGGAGAAAGAGGTTCCTCTTTACTCCTGAGTGGAAAGCACTCCTCTCTTTTATCTGGGCTGGGAGAATCCAGACTTGCACCTGCGTTTTCACTCTCGAGGCTGGTTTAGACAGCAGTGTTCTCTTGCCAGTAACCAGGTCCCTTCCCGGTTACAAAGCCGGTCAGGCAGGAGCTGGCCCCAGGAGAAACACCTGTGACACGAGGCTCCCCCTTGTCACCGCCCTAACCTCTCTCGCTGCTCTACGGAGTGCACAGCCAGTGTGGGCATTCCATGCCCTTCTTGTTCACTTGAGGCCTGCTCAGTGCCTGGGTTCAGGCTTGGAACAGCACTATTTATGGTTGTTGATGACATCCCCTAAGCCCACAAGGCAGTTTAAATATCCACATGGGCGCCCTGCATCCGTCAGCACCACGAGTGGCTGGTCATGGGACAGGAATGGAGGGAGTCGGAGCTCCAGGTGCAGCAAGCGTGGGCTCCCTCTCCCCTGCCCTTTCCTGCTCTGTCTGGCCTGCAGAGTGGAATAAAGTCACCTCCATACCACCCCTCGCCAGCCTGACTTCCCTATGTGACTATAGTAGGACTTAGGTAGAGAGGTGTGAGCCCCCCCTTCTCTCAAATAATATCAGACATATCCACCCAGGGCAAACTGAAATTTTCAGGTTGAATAAACCTGAAAGAAGGTGTTAGAGTCAGTGCAGATGGGGCATGGTTAAAGGGAGCTTGCCTTTGATGATCCAGATTAAAAATCATGGAGCGCTCTCCTCTCCCACTTCCCCACTACTGTAATGCTTGCACTCTTATGAAGCAGATATAGGGTACACTGTTCACATTCATTCTGGGGGAAAAAAACACCCTTGCAGGTGTCATTCTAACTAAAATGAGTTCTCGGTTGCATGCACCCTGTGGAAACTTCTAGGAAGAATTGGACCACTTAGCTGGCAGTTGCTGGTAGGGATCTAGGTCTGCTTTTTGAATGGGTGACATCTTTGCACATGTGCCTGGAGGTCCTTTGTGGCCTGAAAGTGTTTAACTTGACAGGGACTGAGGGGCAGAGAGAAAGGGCCGGTCCCCAGGCAGTGTCTGTGAGGGTAGGATGGAGGGGTCTGTGAGCTTACTGGCAGCTTTGCCTTTGGAAGAACCTCCATGTGTCGGCAATGGCAGGTGTTTCGTTTGCTTGTTTTCTCATTGGGTTTTTATTTATGACTGGATTAGTGATGACATCAGCAGCAGATACCAGGGAGCCCCACACATGCCAACACTATCAGGGGTTCCTGCAAGAGCAAATTTCGGTACCTCCTCTGACTGCAGGGAATTTAACCTTAGGCGCTTCAGATTATGGCCTCTTCTGGTTAGAGGTTAGAAAGGGACCTGCTACCCAACGTGGGTGCAGAAGAGCAGCTGGGGCGTGGAGACATCAGAAATGGAGGCCCCAAGACCAGCTCCCGGTTCTGAGCTGGACCAGTGATGGGTCAGAGACAGGGGTTCTGTGGTCTTTATTCCCTGAGCCCTGGCACCTGCCTGAGGTCCTTTGTACTCGGAGGTGCCAGTGTCTGCGCACATCTCCTCCATGAAAGGATCGTCAGGGTTTTATCTAATGCAAGTCTCCTGTCCCAGGACCTGTTCCTGACTGCATGCCAGCAGTGATGTCAGCTTGGCAGTTTGTGGCATTCTTCTAACTCTGGTTACAGCTCAGCCCCGGTCAGGGCACCTCTGTCCTGCTGAACCCCATGGCCCTCCGTGGCTCTAGGAGGGTGGGCACTGGCCTGTCCCCTTACTTAGTCCTCCTGGTGATTCAGCCCAGGCTGGAGGCTGGGTAGACGCAGCCTCAGGGCACTGTGGGGAAGACGCAGTTTTCTCTCCTTTTCTTTCCTTATTTCTTCTTTCCCACCTTCTGGCTGTTGTCTGCTTGGTTTTCAGCAAAGCAGTGGGTTTCATGTTTATGCCTGTGGTTTCCAGTTATTTTTACCGTCCCCCAAAATCGATTGAAGCGATTAAGGAGTTTTTGTGCTGTTTCACTAGGCTGTTAAGTTACTACTCTTCTAACTCTTAACTCCAAAACCAGCTCGGGGGCGACTGGCTGCTTCTCAGTTTCTCAGGGTGGAATGTGTTGGGAACAGAAAGAAGCACGTGAGCTTCTGGCTGAGTTGTCTCGTTGCCTTTCCTGTTCATTCACCTTTCTGTAAAATGGAAAGACAAACAAGCAAATCCGTAAACTTAACTCAGATCCCAGTTACCAACTTTGCTTTGTGCGTAAGTAGTTGTATTAGTTCTAGGCTCTGCCCTCTTTATTTATCTTTGAAAGAAAGAAAACCCTCACCCTGTTTACAAGAACGCATTGTTCTGGCCTGAACAACTGCGCAGGTTTTTTTCCGATTGGAACCCTGGGGTGATAAGGTGACTGTCAGCTGGCTGCCTGCGTTTGATTTTTTTTTTTTAAAGACAAAACTCATACCCTTCATGTCTACCATCATCTTGGTCATGATGAGTATAGTATATGTCTCAGAAAATCAGAGGCTCAGTTCCAGCTTCTGTGATGGAGGGTCTTGGTTTTTATCCTTCCTCGCTCACCACCTCCTGGCTTCTGAGTCCTCAGTGGAGATGTTCGCTTTTCATCTGGAGATTGAAACTCCTGTACTTATGAAGCAGGTGAGAGGCTGTTTCTTAAAGGGAAGTATGTATACCACATGACACTGGAAATGACTGTTCAAAATTAGACCACTGGACATTTGGGGAGGGGGGCGGGTACACAGGTCTTTTCAAGTTGGATGATGAGTTTACAGTTCACTAAGAAACACAAATAGCAGCCTGTATAGACCCTGCTTCTTCCATCCCTTGACCAGCTTCTTTGGGCCATGAGCAACCTGACCTGGTCTTGGGGAGTGCCTTCTGCTGTGCTGGAAGTGTGGGTGAGGGGAGCACTTCCTGTGTGAAGGGAGCTGGCCATAGAGGGGGCTTCTGGGGTTTGGGGGAAGAAAGAACAGTCGTGCATGGAATGTATTCCTGATGTGCTCCGGGCATACCCACCTGCTGGCACTCAGTGCTGTGACTTGGACACAGGAGGAAGTGTGTCCGCCACCCTGTTTCTGTGACTTGTGTTCCGGGACTATGCTCCTTGAAGGAGCAGGTGACTTTGTTCCACCTGGGCTGGGCATGGCCCTGGACAGGTAACAGCAGGAAGAATATGTCAGCAGTGCAGAAAGCCTCGTGCTTGATTATTCCATGACCCTGGGGCCCCAACACACCAGGAAGCTGTGGGTCTCAGTGTAGTGGCAGTGGGCATAAAAGGAGGGGGCGCCTGGTGACCAGCGTCCTTGTCGGGAAAGATCATCCCTTTTTTGCTTGCAGGTAGCATGTGATGGCATCTTTGGGATCATTTCTCCCTCCCAGGAGGCCAAGCCTTGGGCCTTGCCCTTTTGCTACTCAGCAAGGCCACTGGTCTTCCTGGTTTCTTCCCACTGTAGGATCTTTTCATCTTTATGCCCCAAAGGGGCACTAATCAGGTCAGCCATGTTGCGTCGTCATCTCCTTCACAGAGATAAACAGAAGAGCATGACTTAATCACATTAAAACCAAGTAGAAAATGTCTACCTGTTTTCTTTCACTTCCTGTAGAATCCTACAGCTGAGCTAATCAAATTAAGGAGTTTTCTTTCACTCCCCTAAGTATGTGTATTCAAAGCTTTTACCTCATGACGTTTCGAGTGCTCATGGAAAACAATTCTGGAAAAACATGAAGGAAAGGTCATCTCTTAGGTATTCTACTTGGCTTCTCTCCAGATAGCCCTGATGCAGCCATCCCTAAGACGGCCTAGGGCAAAAGTCTGCCCCTCAGCTTCCTGTAAGGAACTTTCCATAGCCCTAGCCCCTGCTCAAATAGTTCAGTGATTGTGGTTTTAGATTATAAACCACAATGAAGACCATCAGCTAGATTATTCAGGAACTTTTTTTTATTTGATAGCATTTTATTTTATTTTTGAACGACAACTTTATTGATGTCCTTTACATACCATGCACTTTATCCACTTCATAACTGAATGTGTACAGTTTTTGGTTTATTTTAGCATCTATAGACTTATGTAACCACCACCACAATCAACTCTAGAGCTTTTTCAGTATCTCCTGAAGAAGCCTGTATAGTCTGAGTAGTCAGTGACTCAGCTCTCCTGCTCTCAACTGCTAGACCTAAGCTACTAGGACTATACGTTGTCAGGAACATTTTTTAAAGCTATTTTGTGGTACCTGAAGATCTTGTGGTATCCTCACCCTTGTTTCGGGCTGTTAAACCTTCTGTCAAATGCAACATATGTTACTCTGTTATCTCCAAAGACTTAGAAAAGCCAAAACAAGCTTACTTTGTACCTTTTCCCCTAACAGTGTGTTTTAATGCATCATTGAAGGTATGAAGGCGTTTACTTGGTGTTCAGTTTTGCTTATGGAAAAGGGAAGCTAAGAAAGGCAGTTCAAAGGGATTAGCATCCTTATCTGAGACCCCTAATCTGTGCTGTGTGGCTTGTGGGTGGTAAAAGAGGATAGTTGAGCAACTGTCAAGTACCCTTGGGTGCTGCAGGTGGAAAATCATTTTGGTATCACCTAAAAAAGGAAAGGTATGGATGAATCCTGGAAACTGTGTGCTGGATAAAAGGTGTTGCAAAGAAAACCACACGTTGTCTGGTTCTGGTTTTAAATTGTGTATAGGTGAGAATGCTGGATGACCCATGAACATGTGCGAGTGTAGACAGTGAGGTTACTGAGAGGAGTCAGGAGTCACAGGCTGTGGGCGGTCATTGTTGCTCTCCCTGTGATAAAACAGGTAGCAATCGGCACAACAAAGGTTCCTGTGAATTCGCACTGACGCAAGTGGAGAGTTTCACCGGTGTATTTTGGTGCAGGAGAAGCTCACAGGACGGGATTCTGCTCAGATAACTTCCCGAACAGAATCTAGACCAAGATCCTCACCTGGCAGGGGGTGCGTGGCAGGGCATGGGTAGCTGGCTTGGGGTTTATAGAACCCTCCCCATATGGAGAGCCAACAGACAGCTTGGGGGGGGGGGGCTTTTGTCCTCCCTTTAGCCTTAAATACTCCTCACACGCACTTCCTGTAGAACACTGGCATCAGATTGCTCTCCTACCGTTGAGATTTCAAGTTTGAGTGGCTGGCAGGTCTCTTCTTTCAGCCACACCCCCACTCCCCATTTATTTGCTATTCCAAATGAGTGTTTCACTGGTCGATGATTGTAAATGCAGAGGCGGTGAAATCTGTCTTCAGATGGTTTCTGCTTCATCCGGCAGGAAGGGAGGATGACTGACATCCACACTAACCACATCAGGAGAGGGTCTCAGGAGAGGACCTTGGCACCCGGGATTCAGTTCACCCATCTTAAGAGATAAGCTAAGAGGTTCTGAGTGAGATTCTGTGTGGAAATAGGACACATTAGCAAAATCTTCCTAGTTTGAGAATGTGCATTTTTGAATTTGAATTTATTTTTATTTCTTCCTTTTTTTGTTGCTCTCACACACACATAGATGTGCATTTGTGTGTGTGTGTGTGTTACATCACTGAATACCCCGAGGTCCTCCCATCATAGAAAGTGCTCTTTGATTTGACATCTGTCCCTCTGGAAAGAGACTTAAATCAAGGCTATCAGTGTCTGTCCATGGTCACTCTGCCAGGGTAGTGACTACCCAGGCCACCCAGTTGAGATGATTATGACTGGCACAAATGATGCCATCTTTTTACATATGCATTTTACCATCTGACTTCAGTCTTTTTTTAATTAACAACCCCAAGTGGAGGTGGGCAGGAGGTTTAAATTTCCCAAACTCACGTTTTAAACAAATACTGTTCCTCTGAATGATTGGATGTTTCCTTGAATTTTCTGTGTTTTTCTTCTGGAAAGGTTCCCTTTAATTCAGGGGTATTTTGTGCCAGTATTCTGTACCCACATTTGAAAAAAGATTTCTTCTGATGCGGGTTGATAATTTGGGGAGTGTTGCCTCCTGAGAGAGTCCTCAGATACAGATTTGAGCTCCCCAGGCTCAGCAGAGGTCGTGTCTTTGTGCTAGGCCTCCGTCAACACGTGTGGCTGCATTGCCTTCCTCTCCCGAAGAGCTCCAGCCTGCCTGCTCTCTGCCAATACAAAGACTGGCCTGTTTCCTGGAGCCACTCGAGGAACCCCAGGGCAAGACCCCTGAGAGACACTGTATCTGTGCAGTCAGCCCAAGTTCTCCTGCACTTGATCATGACATTCCATTAACAGTTCCATTTGATAGGAAGTTTCTTTGTCAAGAAGAACTGGTGTTTGCCCAACAGAGCCAGTGACCGTCCTTGACAGATGTGAAAATTAACCAGCAGCAAAAAATCTCCCGTTTCGGGGGAGAAAAACAAGTCCTTCCACATTGGAAAGACTCTCATCCCTCGGCGAATCCATTTTAAAAGCCATTTCGATCATTTGTCATGAAATGGAGGCCTGATACTGTTCCAGGGCTTGTGGGAAGCCAGCTTCTATGCACTCACATGCTCCCGTTACTGTTTGCACGGTGGGCTTAGTTCTGCCCTTGAAGTCCCCAACTCAAGTTACTCCCGGTGTCGGTGGCAATCACAGTATGTTGTTCTCTCCAAAGGAAAGAGACTGTAGCCAATGCTGCTCTAGACGGAGACAGGAGGAAGGAGGCGCTGGGCTGTTAAAGTGACAGTTTAGAGGTTGTTATTTTGACAGGAATATTAGTAAATATGTCACATTATCCCTTGCTAAATATTTATAGCTAAGCCTGCATACTCTGATGCATAGAATTTTCTGAAATAAATATCCTTTGCCTCAGCTCTCTCCCGCCACGTTGACATCAACCTGTAATTTACACCCAAAGGTCTGCAGGAAAAAGACTCCATTAAGACCCGAGCGTGTGAGGAGAAATGGAGCTGTGTGGAGAGGGGACACCTCTGGTTTGCCCCCGGCAGCCCTGGAAGTGGCTGTTGTGGATCACGTGCATTTATTCATACTTCACTGGGAATCTGAATAACTTTGTTTTTGCAAAAATGCACAAAGCCAGCATGCTTTGGGGTATAAAGTTTCAATTTGGA
Source organism: Uropsilus gracilis (assembly GCA_004024945.1). NCBI lineage: Eukaryota > Metazoa > Chordata > Mammalia > Eulipotyphla > Talpidae > Uropsilus > Uropsilus gracilis. The sequence goes on from PVHY01018484.1 coordinate 27,144, forward strand.
AATGAAACCGGACACACATGGTCCTGGTGTCAAGTTGTGTTGGTGATCTACATCTTGTACGTGGTCGGCCAGAAAGGAAGAGCTGTTGTGAGGATGGTTGTGACCTCCAGTTTGACTCTGGACTGAAAGATGCTCAGCAGCCGTGGAGCTGTGAGCAGCCACATGCTGGATCCTTTCTCTGGTTGATTCGTAGACCTCTCCAGAGCTTTGGGTTTTATTAGCTGGCGCTCAGGTGGACTTTGATTTCATGGCAGTTGTCTGAGATGATTTCCCCCCCAAATGGGCGGGTGTATAGGATGCATTCTGTGGGAGACAGCAGATGTTGTCCAGGCTGGTGTGCCAGCTGGTTACACGTGAAAAGGAAAAGAGCAGAGACAGAGAAACAAATGGTACTTTCAACACACGATCGGCCACCGAGTGGATCTCCAGGATCAACTATTCCTGTTTTGATTTACAAGGTGGGTTTGAAACCCATCAGCAAACAGCTCGCCTCTGTCCGAGCAGCCTTCTGATGTGTCTGAAAAGTTCCCGAGTCATGTCCTCCAAATCCCCTTTGTGTTTGTGCTCCCTGACTGCCAGCGGCTGCACAAATGTTTGCTGTAACCACATCCGTCATGGGTTTCAAGATGGAACAATTTCATAGCCTTCATTTACAGTAATTTGGGAACCACTTAATCTATCAAGTGATCCTGAGTCACTGCGCGCTCCCTTGCTGGACAGTGTGCCTGGGATCTTCTGGAAGCCAGAACCCCCACTGCTTGACCCACGTGGCCTTGGGCTGGAGTCTACACCCGCATTCTGTAGACGCCAGCATGCCTGTGCTGCAATCTTTGACCTTCTCCTTACGTCCACGCTGTGACCTGCCCGTGCCTACCCTAACTGATTATCAGTTTGGACTAGGAGGCATGAACCTCCCCTTAACTTTAACCTTAACCTTAACCTTGACCTTAACCTTAACCTCACTGTGGGCCAACCCCAGGAAGAGCCTGGATTTCCTAATGTAAAGGCATGGAATTATGTAAAAATGAGTAATATTTAAACTTCAAATTCAAAAGGAAGGGGGAAAAAGAAATCACTCTTAGAGCTGTTGTAAATGGTTTAGAAAATAGCTACAAGGTAGGTTTAGAGTTAGCAAAGACTTAGGAAAGTGGAGTGAAGGAGAGTGGGAAGGAAAGGATTATTCAGGAATCTCGCCTACAGTGTTGTTTGAAGCTGGTCTCTATGGTTGGCTAATGTGTTCTAGGTCTTGAACTGTGTTCTAGGTCTTTACAGACATACCCATGTGTGAGTCAACAATTGCACAACACACAAATTGGTATGTTAAAATTTCCATGTTTCTTGAAGAAATGATCCAACATCAAAAAGTTCATGTCACAAATGCTGTTTCCTGAGAAGTGGGGTTTCCACATAGAATTTGCCAACTCTTTGGGGTAACTCCTTGATGTTGTCCTTGCTTTTCTTCCTCATAATGGGAAACACCTCCAATTATCTTTGGCAGACAAAGCCACTGAGTCATGTGAAGGTGTCGCGTGTGCTTGTAGAGAATCTAAACTGCTGAAGCGAAGGGAGTCCTGTGCCTATGCCATTCACCTTTGGCTGCCACCCACCTGCCTGTCCAGGGACAGGCTGGTGCTCCATTGTGCTGCCAGACAGGTGCCCATGCTTTATATGCACGGGGCCCCTGAGCCCCCCCACCCCCGCCAAGTGCAGAAGAGGTGCCCCCTCCAGCAGGAGAGTGATCAGAGCGGCCCCAGACTCCATTGGGCGCTGTGTGGGGGAATGTCAAGAGGAGCATACAATAAAGGGACCTGCAGGGGTGTGTGTTTGTGTGTGTGTGTGTGTGTGTGTGTGTCCCTTCCCCTCCCCTCCCCTCCTCTCTCCTCCCCTTCTTTTCTTCTTTTCTTTTCTGACTAGGTCTCACTATGTTGCCCAGGGTACCACAGACTCAATACCCAGGCTCAGCCTCCCAGGTAGCTGGGATTACATGCGTGTGCCACCACACCCAGCTATATTTTGAGACTAG
>PVHY01018485.1:0-29158 GCA_004024945.1 Uropsilus gracilis
AAAAAAAAAATAAAAAACACTTATCCAAAGAGGAAATACAAAAAGTCAACAAGCATATTTTAAAATGCTCAGCATCACTTATAATCAGGGAAGTGCATATCAAAACCACAATGAGATAACTTACACCAGTAAGAATGGCCCATATTAAAAAACACACAGACACACACACACAAACAAGCAACAAGTGGCTAGGATGTGGAGAAAAATGAACACTTTTACACTGCTGGTAGGAATGCAACTGGTCCAGCCACTATGGAAAGTTATGAGGAGAACCCTCAAACTACTGAAAATGGAACTACCATTCAATCTAGCAGTTCCACTACTGGGAATCTAGCCAAAGAACACCAAAACACTAGTTTAAAAGGACAACTGCACTTTGATGTTCATTGCAGCACTACTTAAAACAGCCAGGATTGGAACAACGCAAATGTTCAAAACTGACAAATGGATCAGAAAGTTGTAAACACACAATGGAATATTATTCGGCAATCAAAAAAGACAAACTAGGTGCACTTTTAGTAACATGGATGAACCTAGAAGGAAAAATGCTAGTGGAAATAAGCCAGAAAAAAAAGACAAAAACTGGATGGTCTCATTTATAGATGGGATATAGGGGAAACAAACAAAAGGTCAAGGAAAAGTCAAAACTAACAAACTGACAACAGAACTAAAGCATATAGCTAGGGAGAGGGAGGGTGGAGGGAGAAATCAGGCAAGGGATGAGCATAAAAGAGCAAGATGATGGTTCACAGGTAACATGGTCTTGGGAGAACTGCGGGGAATATGATGATGTAAAAAATAAATATATATGTATATATATAAAATATTGAGTACTAATAAAATGGATGTGCTTCTATAATAAAACAGAATTCAGAAAACTTTCATAGTCTTGGCAAAAGGCTACTCTTTATTATATTTTAAATCTTTAATTAAAGGGATCTAGTGATAAGACTTTGAAGTTGAAAATTCTAAATATACTTACTAAAAAACCCATATCAAAGGCTTTATCTGAGTTTGGTAAGCTCCCATTTCTGTTCTTTTGGTTTTCATGAAGTACCCTTAAAGCAGACAGAATAGGTACAGTAGTGAAGAAAGAGGTGACAAATCAAAAAGAATTTTAAATGGCATTGAATGGAAACTAAAGCCTGAGATCCTCTTCTTATCATAATTTTGAAAGTGTGATTATAATAGTGACAAGTCTTTTTTCAAGGAGTGTGAATCCAATTTAATATATGACACACTGCAGATTTTTAAAAAAGACTTTGACTAAGGTGAATGAATGTGGGTCATATTCTTGAGAAAGAAAAACATTCTTAATCAGAGTTTGAAATTCTCCACAGTAAACTTTTTAATTATGGTCATGAATAAGAAATCTATGAAACAAGAGGACAGCTTCAAGAAGGAAGAAGAAAATAGAGAAACAAGTATAGAAACTTTTTACATTGTTTTAAAGAAAATATAAACTGGAGAATGTTCAGTATTTGTTGCTGATTATTGTTGCAAGGCACAACACAATTTGTAGAGATAAAAACTGCAGGAAAGCCTAAGATAGGATCAGGTCTCTTTAGTTTTTATATAATGAATGCAGGATAGTTTTTCAATTAAATGAGTTTGGTTATTATCATATATTGAAATTTCTCTCCCTGAGCCTGTAAAGAAAAATAGCTTTTATTATCTAAGATGTTCCCATTTTCACAGATAATACTAAAAAATGGAAGTGATTCTATATGAAATCCTCATAGACTAGTCAATAAAAATGGTTAAAAATGCATCATCACTGCTACTGTTACAAAAAGGCAAGATGTGGAAGTAATATATAAATAGGAAAAGTGGTATATTTATTTGGTGCCCAATCTTGAGGTTGATTCAGTCCAGGAGACTGTATTTCATATTTGAAAATATTAAACATGACAATGAATATAATTATTGAAATGAGATAATGTATTTTTGTGTATTCTCCATATACAGAGCATTAGAAAGTGAGAAGGCTAGAGGACAGAATTCCTGGTATCTATTTAATGTTCAATCATAAAATAAATAAATAAATAAATAAATAAATAAATATCCCTTTATATTCTAAAGTGGCAGAATTGAATGGTTGTGATATACTTAGGGATAAGATTGCTGGTAGGCAAAACATTCTCCTGGGAATCTCTAGACCAACCCATCACTTTTTCCATGCTATTGTTCTTCTATCTTCAATGACATGCCTCCAACATGCATTTAGTCAATGCCTTTTCTTTTTTTTTACAATGTGGTTTCCTGTGCACATACCCAGAGTGCAACCTTCATGAAAATTAATACATGCCACAAGCAATGCAGTTTCATACAGTACCATCCACACAGACTCAAGGGGTTATCCATGCTCTAGTAAAGACACATATAAGATTGTTCAACTGAATAGTCTCACTGACCTCTCCTTTCTCCATAGTTACCACTAAAATTATATTAGGAAAATTTAAAATAGAATTACTTGATGACAGCACTGAGATGAAAAGAGAGAATCACAAAATATCAAAGCCCAAGCCAATTTCTTAAAGATGGAAAACCAAAGGCATACTATTAGATCAGGTAATATAGATCAGGAAATTTGGTCAGGACTAAATTTCAAAAAAATATCAAGAAAGTCTATTCAGCAGTGGGAGCAGCTAGTTCAACAGTGAGGAAAAGGCTACAGAGTAATGATGAAAAGAGAATTGGTTAAGTGACTAAAGAGCTACCTAGAGATGAGTTGTCTCTACATTCATTTTGAGCTTGTGCTCTAAATTTTATCATCTATTTGATGGATTATGGGGATGGTTTCTAGAATAAAAATGGAACAAGAAAGTAAAGTCCTTTTAATACATTGGTGGGGAAGGCATGTTAACTATCCAGTTGCAGCCTTGGCAACTGACAGGTAGCACTCCTGTACATGGAGGTAGCAGATAGCTTTCTCATTTATATAAGATGTTTAATATGGGAATTAGGCTTTACACATGCAGAGGAAATTTGTGCCATATTCCCATATTACCAACTCGGTCCTTTGTCCCTGAATGAGAATAGGTGATCAGCAGCCAATATCTACATGCATTTAAAACTGACTCAGGAGAAAACAAGCAATTTAGGGGTCAGAAATTTATAAAATTCCTTGTTGATATTATCTTAGTTATTTGGAAAGATTTTGATGCATAAAACAAGAATTAGTTGACAAGAAAAAATAATTTTTGAAATTTAAAAATGAAATTGATAATGTAGAGGTTATTTGAACCACTTGATTTCTAACTTTCCAACCTTCCCCCAAAACATAAAATTAACAACTAAGGTAAATAGAACATAAAATTCCCACTCTCAGTGGATAATATACATTTAAGTGGATTACATTTTGTATATATATATATATGCATGTATGCATACATACACTAATCTTCCCAAGGAGTACAATGTGCTGTAAGGAGCTGGGCAAGGGAAAGTGAGGAAGGATGAGAGAGACTGAATTTAAAGAGGCTGGGAATGAATGTAATAATACCCATCAATTAATGAAGTTGATTACAAGGGTCACAAATGGGAGAGATACATTAGGGAGTAATGTGTTTCTAAGTTTTTTAATGGGAATATGTTTGACTTTCAGAATTCTGTTAATGGTCCTCATATTTAAAAAATGAAATGAAATCAGCAAAGATGGGAAAGACCAAAAAAAAAAAAAAAAGCCATAAAGAAAGCAAACAGACAAATTGATAGGGTGTGCCCCCCCCCCCATTGTTTTCTGTTTAAGATTGCAGATTTTAAGGACAGGTATGCTAAAATGGGAAAATGACCTTAGTTGGAATTTTTTTTTAGGGAGATACAGGGGGAGAAAGAAGTGAAATGGTCAAGGTGAAACAGGTTTCCTTGAAGGTGGGAAATCAGGGTATATAAAGGGTGTGCAAACAAAGAGAAGGATTCGATTCAGAATTTGATGGAGATTCAAATATGGAGACTATAGAGAGAGGTTCAGTGGAGGAGAGATGGGAATCAGCCATCTTGTAAAGATGTGAGGCATGTGAGCTTGGCCATGTGGCCACCGAGGGCCTGCAACCCTTAGCTGACCCAGGCTGGCAGCATGTGTGTTAGATGCAGTTAAGGAGTTTGCAGATTTGAACTCCGTGTTGGAGTTTGTTTTGCTGAGTTTGATTTGTGTCTGAAAGAGGCTGTGCAAAAGTTAGGATCAGGACTGAGAGACTGAGGATATTTGGGGCAATCAGGGAAAGGACTTTGGACAATGCTGAGAAAGGTTTTGGACAATGTTAAAGTAATCTAAGTCTTACATGTTTTCTTTTGTAGTAATTAGAAAGTCACTTTGTTAGAAATAAATTAGTCTGCACTGATAGTCTTGCATTGGTTTGGTATTTGTTTGAGAAGGCTGGGGATGGTGGTAAGAACCCACAAGTGGAAAGTTTAAACTGTGTTTTAAAGTTTTCCTTTTTTTAGGTCTGAAAGAGGGAAAAAAAGCAGAGAAAAGCTGGTAGCTGATGTTTGCATATCAATGGTAAAGGTAATCAGTAAAAATGTTAATAAAGAGTGTGTATCCTGCTTTGTAGAGAAAAGCAGGCAGATAGGTGTAAAAAGTTAAGGTCAGAAAGTCTTCTTTACACCCACTTTCAAGATGAACCAGCAGTATTTCAAATGATTAACATAACCACACTGAAGAAGGGAAAGGAAGAAGAAAATTTAGTAATTAATGAACAGCAGTGACCATATACCCTCAGACTTGGGAGGTGAAATGACCATCAGTGTGAAGAATCAAGCAAATATTAAAATCATGGTCACTAGGTTTTCTTTTGTGGTAGTGGGTTAAAACAACACTGCAGCTCTTTGAATTGTATCATTAGATTGAGAAATTAGTAAATGTGTTGGTGCTTGGGGAACCAGCATTCTCTCAACTCACCTATTCACACTACCACTCTCCTAAGAGAAAAAATATGCTAAAAGCACCCTCTCCACAATGGTTTTCTAATCATGGAAGGAATCATGGCTCTTTGTCCTGGAGTTCTCTCTCTACTGCTTGTGAAATGCTCACTGACATCAATTTAGATCCTCCATTTATAAAAAGTATGTAAAAGTGTCCTCTATCTAGGCAAGCCAGTGAGAGAGATGGTATGTTAAAGCAGTTTGTAGTCCTTTGATCAACTCAAATGTCACATAAATATGTAATGATAAACACCCTTATTCCCAAGGAAATACAGTTGAGAATTGACTTTCACGGCGAAATCTGGACGGAGCTTGACTTTCCTGTATATGTTTAACACATCTCACTTTAGGGTCCTGTGAGGGTCACCTTCTCTGAGTTATAAGATCACAAAATTCAATTAAAAAGGGAATTGTCTGAAGAGTAATGAGATTCTTTAAGTAATAAATGCAGTGAAAATTTGAGATGAAGATATCAAAAATAGTCATTTTTCTTATGCTAGATGTTTTATTCATAATAAATCTTAACCTGATTTACTTTGTACAATGTACTGTAAGGAGCTTGGCAAGAGAAAGGGAAAGTGAGGAAGGACGAGAGAGACTGAGTTTAAAGAGGCTGGGACTGAATGTAAGCAAGAACAATTTAGTGAGTTTATTAAGTTTTAAAAAGAAAGATGTTTTTACAGTGTAAAAGAATGGTTTAGAACTTGTTAAGCAAGGGGAGAAAGAAGTAACTTAGGAAAAATTAGATTAGGTAAAACATCAGTTTCTGAGGAATATATGGGGGTAGGAGATTTTATATATTAACTTGCTGTTATTTCCTAGGGAATGTTTTTAAGGGTTAATATTGGAGGAATGGGGGCGCTGCTCACTGGGGGCTGATTATGCTATTGTCTTAGTTTTCTGAAGCTAAAAAAGAGTGAAATTAAGGTTTTCTCATTCTCAGCATGAGTTTTGGGTAGTTATGGAGGCAGCGCCTAACAATGTACAATATACTTTAGTTGTTATATTGGTCTCTTAATGTGAACCTCACTTTTCTAACCAAATTTATCCCTGTTATACTTTTATCAGTTACCATGGTCCCTGACCAACATGGTATCATTATATCAAAATGTTGGTTTTTTTTTTAATTTATTTATATATAAATTTCATATCACTGTATCCCCAGGGATTCACTCCCCCACCCTCCCCACGATTCCCCCCTTTCCCCCCTGCCCAAAGTTGTGTGCTTCAGTTTGGTGCTTAACTTGTTTTGACTTTTCCTCATGGCTTTTGTTTATTTTTCCTAAATCCCATATATTAGTGAAACCATTTGGTTTCTGTCTTTTTCTTTTTGGCTTGTTTCTGCTAATATGATTTCGTCTAAGTATATCCATGTTGTCATAAAATCATCAAATTTGTCATTTTTAATTGATGAGTAATATTCCATCGTGTATATATACCACATTTTCTTCATCCAGTCATCTGTTTTGAGGCATTTAGGTTGCTTCCAAGTCCTTGCAATTATAAATAGTGCTGCAGAAAACATCCGAACACAGGTATCCCTTTGTACCCACATTAGGTCTCTTTTGGGTAGATTCCCAAGAGAGCAATTGCTGGGTAAAATAGTAGCTCCATTTTCATTAGTTTGAGAGTTCTCCACACATCTTTCCATAGTGGTTGGACCAGTTTACATTTCTACCAGAAGTGTAAGAGTGGTCCTTTTTCTCCACATCCTCAAAGTGTTTTTGACTGAAGAAAATTTCAACATATCAGTCATATAAAATTCATTATGCGTATTGTCTCTTTTGAGTCAGTATTATCTGGGACGTTGGCTTTAATTATCTCTTGAATTAATTAGGAAAAAGTTGTTAAAATTACTTACAAGTGATTTCTTCAGATGCTATATACAGTGTATTATATAGACTGATTAGTAACACTCTCAGATGCAAAAATCATGAACTGATTGTTCCTTTTAAATTCTTTTATATGTTTCTGAGCTTGATTTTTAAATTTTAACTTAGCTCTACTAATTCTGATTTTTGAACTATGTGCTAATTGTTAAATTGAAGATAAATTTCTTCTTATCCCTCAATGCTTATAGTAGATTGTATAACTGCATAAATCAGTTTTAACTTTATTTTTCACTTTAATTAGGCATAATTTACACCAAAATAAAACTCATCTATTTAGAGAGTACAGGTTTATGAGTTTTGGTTTAAGCACCTTTGTAATCAAGGCACAGGACATTTCTATTATCTTCCCAACTTGTACCCTAGGTACCCACTAAACTGCTTTTAGATTTATTTTTAAGAATTTCTTATCAATGGATTAGTGAAGATTTAAAATTTTGCACATCTTCTATAAGTCACCTTCTTAAGTGCTCTGATTTTAAGTGTTCTGTTTATGTGTGTGTGTGGGGGGGGTGTTTGCATGTGTACACACATAGCAAAATGTTCATTGCTGTAACCCCTCAGTAATGGTCTAACAGTAGCAGGTATTTGGGATTTGTCTCTCATCCCCATCCCTTTGCCTTCATTCATCAGCCCCAGTTTTAACCATGGCATCAAATTCTCTGCTATGCAGTTGTGGACTGAGAAGAGTTTTTCCCCAGGTAAGTCGCAGCCTGAGTTTAGGGAGGATTTAGGTCAAGGTCCATTCAGGGACCACTCGATTCTGCTGCTTCGGTTTCTGCCGTCAGGGCTGAAATGTCTTTGGTGCCCAAAAGACTTGAAACTGGGGTAAGGCAGTGCTCCAGCTGCTTATGTACAGACTTGCTGTATCCACAAAGAACCTGCCCAGGAGTGAAGCAGAAATCTGGCTCTGGTAACATTTGACTTTAAATCAACTGTTTATCTGAGTTAGTTCAATCCCTGTTCTTTTCAGTTCTCGGAGACTTTTAGAAGTGAAAGGTCCTTTCTTTGCCTCAACAATTTGAATTGGGTTTTCTTGTTACTTTAGAAAGATACCAAACACTTCATATTTTTCATAGTATTTTTCTATAGTGGACCAAATAGCTACAAATAGAATGGCTCCAACAAATGTTACCATTTATTAAAAAATTCTCCAAAAATAGTCTTAACAAATTGTTTCATTTATTTTTGTTGAAAAGCTTAGATCTCTGAATGTTACATCTAAGTCTTCTTTTTCAGACAGAGAAAGTGTTACCTGGAAAAGAGAACTTATTCCTACTGCTTGTTCAAGCTATTTTGATAAATGACAATGCCTAGGTTGGTTTTAGAATAGCCACCATAGTATCTGAAACTCTTACATTTAAGAAATCTCAGGGAATTTTTTGTCTATTATAAAATATAATAGGCACACTTTCCATTTTATGCAATTTTCTTTGAACCTATCTTTGACACATATGTTACTCTGGAAGTAGTTGAGAGGCATTTTATTAGGGGCAACTTACTTTGGAAATAGTTGAGAGGCATTTATTAATAAAAGACCCTAAATTCAACATAAGCCTTCACAGAATAATTGTGATTATTAATATTTTCTGAGAAATCATCTAAGATCCTATTTTAATCAGACTAACATCTGTTGAATTCAGGGAACTTGAAGTAAAGGATAGGATGGAGATGAGTGATGGGTGTCATACATAGAGAAGCCAGAAGTTCTGCTTGGAAATTTGGGAGAAATAAGTTATATATTACTTACAACAAATTACCATGGACTAGGTAACTTAAGAAAAACATTTATTTTCACAGTTCTGGATCTTAAGATCTTTGTGCAAGCAGATCCAGTGTCTGGTGATAGTCCACTTTCTGGTTCACAGACAACTGTTTTTTTACTGTGTACTCACATGGTGGTTGGGGAGACAGCTCTCTGGGGTCTGTGTAGCAAGGGCACTATTCCATCCATGAAGTAGAGTTCTAGCTTCATGAGTTAAGCAACTACCAAAGGCCCCATCACCAAATGCCATCATATAGGGGAATAAATTTCAACGTATGAATCTGGAGAGCACATAAATGTTCAGTTTATAGCATGTTATGTTTCAGGAACTTCTTTTAGGCATTGTGTATATCTAGATGAATAACATGTTTCCATCCTCAAGGACTTTAATTAATTAGTAAGTAGCAATAGTTAATGTGACCCCAGGTAGCTCACTTATGCAAGAGTTAAGGTATGGCTTTTGGTGGAAAACAAGAAAAACTCGCTCAGAAAACTAAGCAAAAAGCCAACTTTTGGAAGGTTCTGGTATGGTTTGCTAAACAAAAGATCAGCTGAAAAATCCAACTAGAAAGTAGAGAAAATAGGTGTCTGTTCTGGGCATCGCATAGCAAGCTACAATTTCAACAAATTACCATCATATGTTTTTCCTATCTTTGTCTCTAAACTGAAGCATAAAGTCCTTGGAAATAAAGTCTTGACAAAGAGGGTTAAAACATCTTGTCTTAATTCATGAATCATGCTTTTATCAGAAGAATGGAGTAACTGGACAAATTATAGTGCTTATTATATTCAGCTGGGTTTAGCAGTCAGAATGAAACTTAGCCACTCAAACCCCCACTCATGAGATGGATAATCAAGTTTTAGAGTAACCATGCAGTTACCTTCCATCCTGTGAAATAATTCTGTAAAGTATTCAATGTGATGATTCTCATATACTAAGCTGTCAGTAAAAGGTGGCAGTAGCATTTGCTATTCCAAAATGATTCTTTCATACTTTTTAAAATGTATTCTATTGTATTGTTCTGGAAAAAGTTCACATTAGGTTATTCTCTTAGACTATCTGAGGATCATGGCATAACAATCAAACAATTATTGCATTGTGAAATCAGGTACAGGCCAGGAAGAAGTTTGACCTTTGGAAGCAGACTTCATCAAGTAAAGCAAAGGCTGGGGAATTCATCTGGCTAGAATTCAGTGTTGGGCTAGAAACACAAAGCCTGGTGGGCCAGGTATAGTATTCATGTTTTTTTTTGAGCAAACCTGTCCTTGTTTACCATTTATGGTGGATTGACTAGTCCTAATGCTTCACACTCTTGCAGTAGAACTGGACATCAATGTTGTTGTCACAACCTCATGCCCATGTACCCTGCTTTGGCCAATGGGATGTTAGTATGTTAATAAGTGGAGGCATAAAATATGCTTGCATGTAGGGATTTTTTATTCTTTGTCATTCTTATGAGAACAGAATGGGACACATGTTCCCAGAGGAGACATATTGAACATAGCTACTCCAGCTGACCCTCAGATGCATTATTGAGAAATAGATGCTAATTGCAATGTGTCATGAATTTTTAGAAAGTTGGAGATATAGCATAATTGTGGCATTAAACTACTTTTTAATTCTTCATACATGTTTGAGAGATGGAAAAGGATATGCAGTGATCTCTAAGTATCAAAAAAGGTAATGAATTAAAATTTTATTAATGAAATGATTTTCATTTCATATAATTTGCAAATTTAACAAAACATTTTTATTATGTGACAGTAGTTATCTCTTATTATTGTGTAGTTATTTGTTCAAATAAAAGTTATATGACTCCACAACTAATGAAATAAATATAAAAATTATAAGGTGAACAAAATTAACATTCTGTTAAGTGGCTATGAAAATTAGAAAATTATAGTAGCATTTGGAAGCTATTTTTAATTTTAAGAAAAGAACTGTATCATGTCTGAATAGAGTAAGTGACAGAGCAACTCTAAAAGATCTGCTCAGCAGAATATGGAGAGGCAAGTTCTATTTTTAACACTAAACAGGAAAAAATAGATTAACATTAAAGTGATTAACATTAAACAAAAATGACTTTTTGTACTTAAAATTATTATTATTATTATATGCCTCAATTTTATCCTACTGTGTTTTTTTATCCTTTTGTAAAGATGTCATGTGAAACTTTGTAAATAAAAAGTTATTTTCAATGAATATTTTCTCCTAGATTTTTGTGTTGTTGACTTTTAAAAGATCATAATGTTAGTTTGAATTTTCAAAGATGCAGATTTTTCCAAAGATCCAAATATGTTTACCAGATCCATAGGACAAAAGTATAAATCTTTTGGCTAAAAACTATTTCTGACAGATAAAACAATTCATTTTTAATTATTTTATAGCCCAAGTAAATATTAAAAGCTCCACCTGTCAGCAAAAAGATAAAAGTGTAACATAAGTAGTTGTAGAAGTTACTACCAATTATAGATATATATTTCTGTAAAGAAGCCCTCCACTATCATCCAACTAGTGGCATATTGCAGAAGTCATTCATTAGTAGTTTTCTCACAGATGTTAGAATCCACCGAGCCAGTTAGACAGTTTTTGCTATGCAGTCACAGTCAAACGGTGATTGGGACTACAGTTATGCTGATGGATTATCAGTCACATATTTGTACATGAACTGAGGACACCGAAATAACTGCAGCTTATTGAGATGTGTTCTCAGGTTCAATTTGCTCCCTGCCTTTCTGATAACTTGCAATCAATATCCATCCATGAATGCTAGTTTCATGAATCTCCCTAGAAACCATCCTTACAATATAGGAGCAATGTACCTACAATGCCATACCTGAGATATAGCAATGAGCTATCACTCTATTTCACTCACATACTAGAAAAAAATGACCTAACTTCAAAAAAGAAAGATAAAGTCAATCTATCTTACTGGTAATCTCCATTGGGAAGCCAGATTGCTCTAGCAAGATATTTTCACTTTTACTATTGTATCTTTAGCTGTGCTTTTAAAAAGCATGTTTTGAAAAATTAAAAGACTTTAGAGTAGTTTTAGGTTTATGGAAAAACTGAGCAGAGTTTACATATGTCCCTTTCTCCTAATCCACACACATGCACAAGCACAATTTCCTCTATTAAACATCTCAACTTATTACAATTAGTGAACCATTGTTGATACACGGCTAATAATGAAAGTCCATTGTTGACATTAGAAGTCACTATTTATGATGTTCATTTCCATGAACTTTGACAGTAAGTCATGTGTCCACCACTATAGTATGTTATAAAATAGTTCACTGACAAAAAAATCCCTTGCACCTTCATTCCCTTACTTTCCCCAAGTCTCAACAATCTACATCTGAATTTTTTATTATCTTCATATTTTTATCTTCCCCAAAATGTCATATAGTTGGAATCATAGCGTATTTAACCTTTAAATTGGCTTTTTTTCTCACTTAGTAATATGTATTTAAGTTCCCTTCATGGCTTAATAAAACATTTCTTCTTTTCACTGAAAAATAATTTATTGTGTGGTTGTATCACAGTTATTTAATCATTCACTTATTGAAGGACATTTTGGGAAAAGCATGTATTTTTATGAAGAACACCTCAATTAATTAGCAGATAATTTTATAGAGATTTTTCTGACGATGATATAGGAAAGCGGCTATAATCTGCAGGTACTGCATGAGATAATCTCACTCAACTGTCAGATACGAGCCTGGTATCCTTCTACTTAAGATTGTCATCATTTTCCAACTAAATGAATAGCTTGTGGTCTCCTAATGTGGCACACGCTTTTAGCTTTGACATTTGGAAGTGATAGCCAGGGAGGAAAAATGATTGAAATGTAAGATAGCTCAGGTTTAAGATGAATGTCTCTTTTTAACTACTTTTTATCTTTGTCTGCATGGAGAAATATATCTTGAAACCTAAGAGACCTGTTGCCATCGTATTTGCTAGGCCAGTCTGGGTTTGCTCCAAAATATGAGATGCACATTATTGAGATTCAATATGTGGGAATATTTGGAATTTATAGCCATTGGAATGTGTGACTGAATCCAGCCTCCTTGGGATTCTACAGGTCAAGCAAGAAGTATTTTCAGTTTTTGTTATTATAAATCCTGTGAGATAACATTCTACTTCCTATGCCATTCACGAAGATCAGCCTCTCATATAGTCATGCTGCTTATCCAATCTGGCAAGCTGAGAAAGGGGTGTTAAAGGAAGGAACCTTGATGTTCTATATTTCTTTGACAGTCTAAATTCAGGGGTTAGTAGTTGTAATATATTTAGTTGACGTTATTTTGAGTTTCTTACTTTCTTCTGCCCAACATTGTGCTAAAGAGCTTAGCATGCATTAGTTCATTTAATCCTCTTATCTATTCTTGGGATTGGTGCCCTTACAGAAATAAAAGACTGTGAAATTTAGAGAGGCCATTTAACTAACCATGAAACCATGAAGGAAAGCAATCTGATGCCAACACTGTAGGTTTGTCCAGGCTAACAATATTTTATTGAAATTGAATTTATATGCAGAAAGTGGTATTAGATCCAATACATATTACATACAATAGGTTGTGATATCCACACAGTTTATAACATATAATTGAAGGAATTTTCATATATACAGGTTTTCTCTGCTCTCTGAAAGTAGACTGTTAACCATGGGATATTTTCTAAGCTGAAATAGCTTAAACCAAAGAATTATCATGAATTCATATGGAAAGACGTGAGTGTTCTCTTATACCAAAAATAGCCTGCCAAATCATGCCAAATAACTTGTGAAACTAAAATTACACTTACATATAGTAAAAGCAGAAATGATGGAATACAACACAACCTGTTTGAAACAATTTCCAGAGAAGGACCTTGGCAGGGCCACTATGGCTGCTGAAGTGTGAGTTGCCTCTATAACACCACTCAAAACAGACACTGGATGCTAGCTTTGTTTTTGAACTGTGGTAAATGTGAAAATCCCTACCCTACTTTCAGTTAGTGAAAGCAGATACTGATGTAAAAGCATAGTGCAAATTGTAAAATCATAATGGCATAAAGCAAGCTTTTGAAATGTGAGCGATATCTATACAGACACTGGAGTAATGATACTTCCTTCAAGATATTAATCTGTCACCCCAGATAATCTCATGTGCTTTTTTCCTGTCAAAATACTCACTGATTTACCTCCAAGGTGCAGATTAATAATGTTCTGTCTTTTATCACCATAGATTTGTTTTTCCTGTTCTTGAAGGACTGTAAATTGTACATACTGAATGAATTATTTCACATGTCTTCTTTTTCTCAGCATATTTTTGAGATTCTTCTATGTATTACAAGTATTCATAGCTTGTTCTCTTGTATTGCTAAGGGGCATTCCATTGTAAAACTATACCACAGTTCATTTATTCATTATTCTAAGGACATCTAAACTGTTTTCAGCTTTTCACTTTTATAATTAATTAGTTATGAATATTCTTGAGAAAGTTTTTTAGTGACTATTTGCATTAATTTCTCTGGAGTCTGTGTCTGGGAGTGAAGCTAATGTGTCTAAAGGTAGATGTCTGCTTACTTTAATAAAGATCTGGCTAAGACAATATTAATAATCTAGGAATATTTTCTCCCTGACCTTTTATTTCTCTTATATTTATAAATATTAGGCATATTTGTAGTCAAAGTGGAGTCATTATTATTATTGACATATCACGAAAGTATTTCATAAATATAATTAACATATTTTTAAGTGACTGAATAAAACTCTTTTTCATGGATTGTAGTAGAATTTGCCACATCCAGATTCACTTTATCTGGTCAACATATCTAAACCCATACCTGCAAACCATACCTGCTAACACTTCATATCTGCATCTTTCTCCTGAGTATTTCCCTCAAGTTGTGGGAATATTTGGGTCCTAAAATACCTAGGAGATTATAACACCTCCTATCTCTGGCTTCCTGGATGACTCAAAGATTAACTAATATGAGAATACAATAAGTTATATCCCACCTTGTGGGATAATTCTGATTTCATTTTGCTCATGGGATGCTCATGGATCAGAGGAGGGGAGATTTCAGCTAAATGCCATCATTCCCTAACTGCAGTAGGCCTGCCCCAATTCTCTTATGCCCTTTCATATTATCCTGAGAACACCCCTTTAATAAAAATCTTTACACTATAAGTAATAGAATCTTATTTAAGTTCTGCTTCTAAAGGGTCACATTTAAGGCCTAGTTCTAGTTACATTTTATTTTTAAAAAATATTCTAATTGGTCACTTAGGTTGCTTACAATTTTTGCTTTTATAAATAATGTTCAATGAGTATCACAATAGGTAGATGTTTCCAAGGGACTTGTTGAATTCAGTTCTATTGTTTTAAATCCCATAAATATGTCAGTGATTCCTAATTTAGATCATTAATTAGCTAAAAGTCATCAGTAGTTTAAAGATTTCTTAAACTGAAGATGAACAAAACCTTTATTTTTATTTATGGCTGTTCTTTTTTATGAAAGAACTACAGTGAATAAATGTAGAAGGACTAAAAGAAATAGAAAATCACACCAAGCAAGTATCATAGTAAAGGATGCTGCAGGCAAGAACCAATTACATACATTAAAATACTAAGCAAAATTTTGAATAAAAACAGTATTTGAAAAAAATCTCAAAATATCTTCCCCAAGATATTTATTAATAATAAAGAAAAAATAATAACATAGCTATTTCATTCTTGCTAAGGAATATTTTGCTGGATAAATAATTTCATTTGCTAAATAGAGCACAGCAAAACAACCTGGCAGATACCATTTTAACCACGTAATCAAAGATAACACCATCAGTAATTGACATCATGTGCTCCTTTCCTATTAGCATTATTAAGATTTAAATTGCATGTATTTAGGTTGTACATGCAATGGCTGTGGTACAAAGTGATGATTTTATATTTATGTATGTAGGTATGCTTGTCTATTGATAAATAATTACCAACAATGTGGATAAAAGGATATTGTGATAAGTGAAATAAGCTAGGTACAGAAATACAAATACTGTATGATCATACTGATACATAGTATCTAAATATATTACCACTCTTAAAAGCAGGGAGTAGAATGGTATTTGACAGGGGCTTAAGAATGTGGTGGTGAGAGGAATGGAAAGATATTGATCAAAGGTGCAAATATTCAGGTATGAGATGAATAAATTCTGGAGATTGAATTTATAGCATTATGGCTATGGTAACTAATATTGTAGTGATTACTCAAAATTTGTTAAGAGAAGATTTTTTATTTTATAGTTTTTTTTAAATTGAGATAACACTGCTTTACAATACTCTGTGTAATTCAGAGATAGAAGATGACATGCTCCTCAGAGGTTGCTATAACACCATGCCCACTGCATCTGTGTTCTCAGTGGATAAAGTGAAAAGTGACTATGGACCACTGGATATGATATATTGAAGAAAGAACAAGATCATTTCATCATCTTATAGATAAAACTCCATGATTTGGATCTGATCATGAGAAATTTCAAATAGAGCCAACTCAAGAGAAGTTTTAAAAATAACTAATATTCTCCAAGTTTCACTGTTAAGCATAACAGGGAAGAAAGGAATTGTCACAGAATGGAGAACTGAAAAGACATGGAAATATTGAGCAATTCTAGACTGGATCTTGAAATAGAAAAATGGTATCAGTGGAAAAACATAAAAATCAATTAAGGTGTGTATTCAGATAATCGTATTGTAATTTTGTGGTGTTGACTATTGGATTGTAGTTATGTAAAATGTTACTAGGGGAAGGTGGATGAAAACAACATAGAAATCTCTATTTTTGCATTCTTTTCTGTAATTCTAGAGTTATATTAAACTAAAGATAAATAAAAGATTACTCGTTTACTTTCTTCTTTGACATAGTAGCCATTATCTTTCAGGTGAGTTGCTACAGCAAAAGTCTCTTTCATTGTACTCTAGCACCTCTACAATCTACTTTCTACCTGACATCCACAATGTTCTTTTAAAATCATGATTTCAACCCCATGTTTAAGGACCTAGACTCATATTCTATTATAGTCAGATTGAATCTCTATCCTGCAATCTTCTTCCTCTTGCTCTCTAAACTTCATTTAGATGAGATCCCTTTTCTGAAATTGTGAAATCTTTTAGATATTAAAAAAGTAGAGAGAAATTAAAATTAATACCAATCTCTCTTTTCCTCTTGTTAAATCTCAATTTTCAGTCACCAAGTACATGGCTACAAATCATTTTTAATAAAATGAAGTGTTAGGGGTACAAGTGGAAAGTCCTGCTTTCTGATCCCATTTCTTTCAGTGGAGCTACTTTATTGCTTGGTTTCTAAGATTGTTTTGCATATCTAAACAATAATCTTTGTCAGTTACAGGCATAGCAAGTATTTTCTGCCAGTTTGTGGTTTGCCCTGTCTCTTAATTCAGATTACATTTTGTAGTACAAATGTTTCATAATTTAATGCAAAGAAACTTTCTGTGTAGTTTGAATTTTTATGACTGGTTTTCAAAAGTCCTTTCCAACTCAAAATCTTACATTGTCTCCTAACAGCTTTAAAACTTTGCTTTTTTTATGCCATAATATCTTGCCTTTGCACTTCTCTCTACCATCTACCACCATACCTCTGCCCAGTTGGCTCTATGTCTGTTCAAATCAAAAAGAATCTCCACAAGCTCTGGAGGTTTTTCAAATTATCCTGTTTTATTTTCTTAAAAATTCTCACTACTATCTCCAATGATCTTGTGCAACTATACACTTAGCTATTCATTTTATGTTTCCTCTGAATGTAAGAGCCAAGATCAGGGACTTGTATTTTGTTTGCTACAGTATCTCCAACATCTAGAAAGAAATATCTACATTGCTGGTGAAATTTTGGGGCATCAGACCCTGAGGAATATTTAGTGTGCAGCTATTAAAGCATGCCCTTTTATCAACACCTGCAGCAAGGGAAGTGACTAAAACAAGGAAGGTCAAGCCGAGGAGAAGTCAAGTGCCATATGGGTAGATGCCTTAGTTCTCAGGTGCCATGATCTGTTGGAGTCATCCTGTGTGGGGCAGAGTTACTAAAGTGATGTCTTGGGTGACTGAGCTATTTTTATAGAGGCTGATAACTGAAGACAACATGTCTTTTTCTGAAAACAGATCTTAGTAACTCAACTCTGTGACTATCACAGATGTCTGATATATACTTTGCACTTACTAATTATGAGTAAATTCGCATTCCTGAAACCTTTTCTGAACATAAGATAGGAATTCTGAGCAAGAGAATTTAAATCATTTTATGTGTGTGTGACTACTTAAGATAGTCACTCAAGAATTTGTTACAAGTCACATTGATAAAACTATTCCTCCTCCACTGCAGGCCAATGCCTCCTTTATTTTGTTTAACTTAGTTAACAAAGGATATTATTTATATTTTTCTAATTTCTTTCAATTTCTTTATTCTTATTAGTAAAATTCTATGTTTTGGTGCTCATAATTTCTACTTTCAACACTTAAGCATATCTTAGTGTAAGAGTGCTTATTTTCTTGTGGCACATTTGTAATTTCATTTTGTGATTAGATTTCTCACTTATTAACTATTAATTCTGTATGCGTAAGGAAGAACCTATGTTTTGTCCCTTAAATCCTTGTACATGAGTAATTACTGATTTATGAAATAATCAATTTTTATACATTTGATAAACTCTAGAAAGACTGAAGAAAAATCTAGGAGATAATTTAATTAAAGACAAAATTTTATAAAAATGATGGTATCTATTATTGTGTTATTGAGATGTTGAGGAAGTTGCACAGCAAATCCTCAAACTCTAATTTGTCTAAGTGAAGCAGCCATAACTAACTCTGTCAATGTCTTTTACATGGACTGTTTCTTTCATTATTTAATTTATGTTCATTATAAATATTCAAGGAGTCTAAATATTTCAATATCCACTCTATTTAAGTTAGCACTAGCTTTCTTTTAGGTTTTAGTGCGAAGTCTCATGAATGAAGGTATTATTATAAGGTTTCCTAACTTGTGTTTGGTTTGATTAAAAATGTCACTGAAATTTGGACTATGTAGGAGTTAAGAAAATTTTTTCATGGAATAAAAATCACTATGGTAAAGAAATATAAGAATAAATCTACAAAATGTCATTTGAGTTTTTTAAACATCCCTTTAGATATGGTTTGTATTTTGAGTGAGATTTTGGTAGTTTCAGGATATTTTGATATTGAATTTTGGCTTCCACTCTGATTTCTTAGGAAGAGATTATCATTTCAAAAGACTTCAGTTACAGTTTTGTATGCTGCTGAAAGTTTTCTATCACCTTTGAGAAAAAGAATATGAATTTCAACTCTGATTGAAGCAGGAAAAAGCAATTAGTATTGATTTTTCCCTTTCCAGTGAATGTGAGGCTAATCTCTATATCTGCAAATGGGGTAAAGACTTTATAGAGTTACAAAGTTACTTCAAATTCTGTTATTCAACTATGTTTTGATCTATTTTTTATAATATGTGGAACGAATTGAATGTGATAGAAGAGAATTTTAATATATTATATACAGGTATATATTCTAAAAACTTAGAATCGGGGGAAAGAGTTTAGATATGAAATGTTTCATTTTGAAACAAGGCAATGAGTGGTTCTCAAATAAAATATTGACATGCATGGAATTGGAGAAGGTAATGCTAGCAAAGTAAGTCAAAAGGAGAAAGACAAATTATGGATGAGTTTACTCATAGGTAGAATATAGAGAAACAAAACAAAGGAGCAGGAAACCAAACCAAAACAAACCCTAGAAATCTAACTGTGGAATTGAAGCTACCAGAAGGGGAAGTTGGGAGGAGTGATGCGCAGTGGGAAGTCCAGTGAAATATGGTAGACACATGACACTGTGCAACTCACCACTCCAAAAGGTCTCTGGTCAAGCAACAGCATTGCAGTTTGTGTGATAAACTCTATCCCAGACCTCAACCTCCAGGTATTTCTCTCCATCTGTCTCTTCTTTAGTGAAACATGAATATCTTCCATTTCCCTTCTGAACTATTCATGCAGATCTCCAATGGCCATCAGGTGCTCCTATTTTACCTCAAGTCACAGGACTCTTTGGTTTAGTGCCCTTCTACCAACTCTCATATATGAAAACACAATCTGAATAGACCTATTGAATTAATAATCAATAACTTTACAAAGCAGACAGCACTAAGCCCAAAAGGAGTGACTCATGGCCTCTACCAAGTATTTAAAGACAAAGTTATACTTAATCTGTACAATTTCTTCTAGTGTAAATCCAGCCTAACTCATTCTATGGGACCAGAATTACCCTAGTATCAAACCAGATCAAGATACTACAGGAAGGGAAAACTACAGACCTATAACTCTCATAAATATAGATGTGAAAATCCTCAAGAAAATATTAGTAAAAATAATTGAGCAATGTATAAAATAACCATAATCAAGTATGCAAGGCTACTTCGACATTCAAAATCAAATTCACCACATACACATGCGGAAAAAGAAAAACCATAAACATATCAGTGGATTGCAGAAAAGGCACTTGACAAAATCCAACATGAATTTATGATAAAACCTCTAAATACTAAGAAATATTGAAGTACATATATAACAAAATATGTATGAAAGCTATATGAAGAAAAGAACAAAATCCTGATGAACAAAATCTTTTTTTAACATTTTTTTATTTATATATAAATTTCACAACATTGTAATCTCAAGGATTTCCCCCCCCACCTTCCCCTCCCTTCCCCCCCTTTCCCTCCTGCTCAAAGTTGTGTGCTTCAGTTTGGTGGTGCTTAGCTTGTTTTGACTTTTCCTCAAGGCTTTTGTTTATTTTTTCACTATATCCCATATAATAGTGAAACCATTTGGTTTCTGTCTTTCTTTTTCACATGTTTCTGCTAATATGATTTCTTCTAAGTACTTCCATGTTGTTATAAAATCATCGAATTTGTCATTTTTAATTGATGAGTAATATTCCATCGTGTATATATACCACCTTTTTTTCATCCAGTCATCCGTTTTGGTGCATTTAGGTTGTTTCCATGACCTTGCAAAATCTTTATTTGATTCAGGCAGGGAAACAACAACAACAAAAAAGGTCCTACTTATGGCATCATAAGATATATTTTGAAGTTGGTAGAGAAGCTGGAAAGTTAGGGAAGAAATTGTGTTAGGCAGAGAACAACAGAGATATCATCCAAAGTATGTATCTAAGTTTCCTACAAATATCTGGCAGATCTTTGAAGGATGTTTGTGAAGCACATACCTTAAGAAACCCAATACACCACATGGAGGGTAAAAGAACTGAAGGCTTAAGCTGTGCTTTCTATAGAGAAGATAGAGATCAGATTCTAAATGCAGTCGAGTTAATTCACTATTTACAAAATATCAACACTCATTACAGAAATACAGTAGATGCCAGGGTCTCTTTCATTATCATCCCTAGTCTAGTACACAATTTGAAAAATCATGAGCTGTGTGATTAAAAAGGAGAACAATCTATATGCAAAACAAAATAAGCAGTAAAAATTAATCCCAACATATTCAAGATGTTGCAGTTAGCACACAACAGTTTGAAAGCAGTTATTTGTTATAAATATGTCCATGGGGGTAAAGGAAAATACTTGCATAATAAACATAAAAATGTGGAACTCAACAGAGAAATGGAAATTATACATAAAAATAAATATGGAAGCCAGGCACAGTGGCGTGTTCCTGTATGCATCAGCCTATGAAGCGTGATTGGGACTGGGATAGTGGTTCTAGTCCCACCCGGGCCAACAGTGAGACTTAGTTCCAAAAAAAAAAAAATAGCTGGGCATGGTGGCATTTGCCTGCAATTCCAGCTACCTGGGAGGCTGAGGCTGGGGATTGCTTGAGTCTGTGGTATCCCAGGCAATGTGAGCCTGTGGTTCCACCAGCATAATAGCAATACCTACTCTCCAATAAATAAACAAACAAACAAACAAATAAATAAAGATGGAGTTTGATTTGCAAGATGTAAAATTCTAGAAATTGATAATAAAATGTTGGGGAAGACACAGTGCAAGGGACAACATAAGGTTGTGCTGGGACACTGGGGAAAAGGTTCACAGCTCAATTTCTCTGGTTAGAACTTTCATTAAGCTTTCAGTAGTATTTTGAATGGAAGGGACAAAAATCTTGTTCTGTACACTTTGACTCTGATAAATTTAATCGAGACAAAACTAGAATCTCCCTTATCTTTATTGCTCTCTCCTCACCCACCAGGTATTACATTGCACTTTGGAGTAGTCTGTATTTTAGTCACAGATACATCACTGCATTACATACTAGCTATGTGACTTTGGGTAAATTAGTTAAATTATCCTGCCTTGGCTTCCTCATCTTTAAAGTGGAGATCATATGATCTCCATCATAATAATATGATCTCCAGAGAAGATCATATCTCAAGGGGCTGTCATATCTTAAAGTATTGAACTTGTATCAATGAGTGTTCAGAATAGTTCTTGGTATACATAATTACCATATAAGTATTTGTTATAGGTATGTTGCACATGTAACAAAAGTTTTAAATACTGTGCAGAAATATTATGCCAAAATAGATTGCAGGTATTGCCCCCATCTTTTAAAAAATTCTTGATATTTTAATGCTGTGAATTTTAGATTTAGCAAAATAAAATACCTGGAAGAAAATCTTTTGGAAGATATGAAATTGTCATCCCTCAAATCATAGGATTTGTCTGTCACATTTGCCATCTGTCTAGTATCTTGGAACCTAAATCACTATTAATATAATTAATCATAATTAATGCCTTGTTCATTATTAATCTATGTACAATTCTCAACCCCCAACAAAGCTATCTTGCCCCACTAACTCTGCATGCCATGGGAATTAGGTTATATGTTCATAGGTGTTACCCTTCATTTAGCCTGAGAGAATCAAAGAATGTTTGATTTTGCCCCTATCAAAAAACCCAACTTTAGGGAAATTCCTTTTTGTTTTTGGTATATCTTTGAGACCTGAATAGATGTGCAGATATTATTATTGTTTATTGATATCTGGTTCCATTCTTTGAGGGTAAATCACTCTTAATGCACTTAATCATAATTCTCAGGGGGCTGTACTTTCCTGATGGCTTGTTAGGTGTAGCTGTGTGAATAGTTCTGGCTGAAAGGTAAGAATCTTTTCTTCTTGATATTTTACAAAATGCCAAGATCATCTATCTGCTCTTCCTTAGGAGGCAAATGTAGAAATAAGTGCTGAGATGGAAATGCCTTCAGATTGGGTCCTTGAGTGACTACCCAGTCCCATGTTAGCCATGTAACATAGAGACACCTTGATCACTTCAGCCACTGAAATTTGAGCATTTGGTATCTCCATAGCCTAATTTAGTTTACCTTGTATTACACAGGGAGCAGCTTTAGCTCCTTATTGGGTTTAGCTTCCCCAAAGATCAAAACAACCCTCTAAATATCCAAGTGCTCTATCTACTATGACAGATTTCCATGCTGCTGCTACTTTAAATGGACAGTGGAACTTTCTTTTAGAGCAGAAAGACAACATTGTACGGTAGATTATATGAAATGCCTGGAGAATGAGCTCCTTCTGTAATTTCTAAAGACTGGGTGGTTTTAGGGCCAAATACTCAGATGACAAATGAAAAATTCAATGAAATATTTATGTGTTCTCAAATAGTATCTGGATGCTTGATATCAGCCAAACAGCTGGCCCAATACTGGAATGGGACAATTCTTCATTGGCTATTTATCATTGTCCATAAATAGGCCCAAGTCAAGGATTCAGTCTGAGTTTGGGCATAGAGATCCACTGTTTAGTGAAGTGAATCAGAGATAGACTTATGAAGCAGCACATTAGATGTTTTGTTAACTACTTTGTAGCTCTAGAAATGGGAGAAAATTTCCTTGTCTACAAGATAACTTTTAAAAACTACTATTAGTAACACACTATCTTATCTTTTGAAATAATACTTTTCTTGGTTAAAATACAAATATGACTGAGATAGTTACAGTTTTGTCCTAGAAATTCTTTTAAAATATTGGAAAAAATATTATTTAGGTAATTTAGTGAACTAGGGTAGGCTGTGAACTAGAATGGTGAATCAAGATAAATATAAGGACAGAAGAGGCAATTTCAAAGAGTGGGGTAAAGATCCCGATTAAGTACAAAAAACTCCCAAAGCACTTGTATTTTCTTCTAAAAACTTTTTTCTTCTAAAAGAAAATAAAAACTTTTTTCTTCTAAAAAAACCTGTGCAAATGAAATCTTTGATTCCTAAGACATACAGCGAGATAGATAAAGCTATTTTTCATGATCAAAGAGTCTGTATGTGTACTTCAAATAAGAATTTTTTTAAATATAAGGATTTTAATTTTTATCAATTTTTAACATAAAATAATTTATTTAAATATAAATTTCACATCTTTGTAATTCCCAGGATTCACCCCCACACCCTCCCACCCTCCCTGATCATTCCTCCTTTGCCCCCCCCCCCCGGAGTTGTATACTTCAGTTTGGTTGTTAGCTTTTTGCTGTTGTTGTTGACTTTTCTTCATAGCTTTTTGTTTCTCTTTCCCAAGTCCCATATAATAGTGAAACCATTTGGTGTCTGTCTTTATCTTTTTGATTCGTTTCTGCTCATATGATTTCTTCTAGGTGTATTCATGTTATCATAAATTCATCTAATTTGTCATTTTTTAGGACTCTCAAACTAATGAAAATGGAACTACCCTTTGACCCAGCAATCACTCTTCTGGGAATCTACTCAAAGGAGATCTCAGTACTGGTACAAAGGGACACCTGTGCCCACATGTTTATTGCAGCACTATTTATAATTGCAAGGACATGGAAACAACCCAAATGTCCCAAAACAGATGAATGGGTGAAAAAAGATGTGATATATATACACAATGGAATATTACTCATTGAATAAGAATTTTTATTGACATTACTTTTGAAAAGAAACAGCATCAATTTCAATTTTGGGGTCTTTTCCATATCAGGTAGTACTTTACTGCCAGCCAATGATTTCTACTTTTGAATGCTCTGTTTTCATAAACTCGTACAGTTTAGAGAGGAAGTGCTAAAACCATGGTTCCATGTGTCTTCTCCAAAGTAGGGTGGTAGGCCTGCTTCACAGCACTCTAGCAATCTTGTCTCCCTGATGTCGACTACTTTTGTTATGGGAAATGCTGTTTCATTAGGGTTGGCTTCACAATAGGGTCACTAATGACTTTAAGGTCATGTACAGTGTCTTCTGAAACCAAGTGGAGGAAACCCAATTTCCTGCTAGAATCAGTGGGGTTTCTGGTACAAAAGGTCACAATTGGCTTCAGCCTCTTGTGTGGCTCTGGAACTCACTGCAGGAACTGGGCCAAGCAGACATGGGTGTGGAGCAGGAACTGGCCTGCCACTAATTTACTTGGCCTCATGCTGATGAGTAATAATGACTTACATGTCACAGATTTTTATCTAATGGGAGCATAAAGGGTTTTTAGATCCCCAAACTCCCATTAAACACCATGCAACTAATTGAAACTTAAACAGCCATTTTTCCTAATGTCTATCATGTTTCAGGAAGAATATTTAATAGGAAATATGTAGAAATGTCTGGCTGAAGATAATATTTTAATCTTCCTGATTATAATCAGATTCCTACATCTGACATTTATTCCTTCAAGTCATTAAGGATCAATGTTCAGAATGAGTTTTATATTGTACCTTATCATTGTTAATAAGAACAAAAATGCCCCATTCTTCCTTCTATCCCTACTTTAGTCCCCTTTTTTCAGCTACTCACTGTTGTCTAGAGAATTAAGTGGATAATAGATATATTATTATATCCAGAAATAATACCTTTTTTAAAAAATTGCAACCAACATCACCATCAACTCTCACCCCTAAATCATAATGTTGGGAGAGACTGTTCTACCCAAGTTTCCTGAGATTCTCTAAGTCTTGTTGGGTGTGCCAAGATTGAGACATGATTGGATGTGTCCTGTCTTGTCACCCAGGTCATTTCTCAAGTTTGTGTAGCTAGTAGTCTGTAAGAGGAGCTGATGTATAAGCCCTTGCACACAGAACAAATGAGCTCAATTTTTGCTGGAAAAGCAATAGATTTTCCAAGCTTGTTTACCAAGCTTTTCCCACTGATGCTGCTGTGCTGTACATGAAAAAGTCCTTTGTTTCTGACTCAGGATAGCTTGCCTTCTGCTAAGCATCCCAAAAATGGTTATAGACTAATTTTGTAGCTTATCAAATCAAATTAAGATTTACTAGGCCTACTAATCACATAGCTTTTATCTCTGTGTCATTTTTTTCCAGGTAGTTAAGTCCCCTGAGATCTGAGATCTAAGTCCTCTCTTTGCATTCTCTTTGGTGAGCTTACAATAAATACTCAGTAAGTGTTAACTAACCATAATCATATCAGCTTATACCATGACAGAGTGAACTTTTGATATTAAAACAAGAAAATCTAATGATAATTATATTGCCATAATGGAATGCCACTCTTTGTTCACTTCTTATTCATCCTCACTCATCATGTAGATAATATCCTGGGCAGAGAGGTTTTTCTGCAGGAAACAGATGTCAAGAATTAGACTGTGATAAAAACATTGTGAGAATACTGCAAACATGGCTACTCCACCCTTTCTAGTGACCCATAGTGTCCCCCAGTCTTAGTAACAAGTAGCTTGTTACTACTTTTACTACTTAGTTACTACTCTTTTACTGGTGTGCGTAATAGAATATAAGCAGACATTGATTCATAATGCACAACTAATTCAAATAATTTTATAAAGCAATGCTATTTTAATAGTTAAAAATAGTTTTATTAAAAATACTATGTTTTGATCTCCTATAAATGTATTCAATTGTAGTTAACAGGTGCCAGAGATTTATTTAAATGGATCAATTCTCCAAATTATGATAGTGAGTTTTGTAAGGCACTTCATCATATGAGTAGAGGAGATGAATATAGACCTCCAGTATCTTTTCTGTTCCTACAAAATGTAATAACTCCCAATTGGATACATAAAATTTTACTAGACATAATTATACTTTGAGCTTTATTTTAAAGTTATTGTTATAGAAGTTTTATATTCTTAGAATTATTTTTACTGTTTCATAGAAAAAGGTTAGCAACTCCCCATGCATTGTGGGAGAGAGGTAGAACAAATATTTTTGGGATTCCTCACTGGTCCAATTGCAAGTATTTTATAAGCATCTGCTACATTTCAATATGAGAATGCATGAAACTTTCAATGAGTCTTGCAGCCTTCCTAAGTAACCAAGCAGGGAGAATAATTATTTTCCTTCTGCTTTCTGATGCCCCCAAATATGGAATTCTCTCGCTCTTTCTAGGACTCAACTGGATGAGTAAGCATAGATTTCCTTGCTCTGGGACCCTCTCTAATCTAAAATCTAATTCCTTTACTTTATCTTCAGCTTCTAGCCTTTTATCACATATGGGAAAAATAGTGTTCAGTGGAAAATGGCAGATACAACTAATACTTAACTGAATGCTTCCTTTTCCCCCCCCCAGTGTCCTGAAGCATTAGTTGCTCCACAGTTTGATTCATTTAAATCAAGGCCCTAACCAGATAAAGTTTATGAGACAAGTCTTTGAGATATGTTCTTACCCAGGGAGCTTTTCTTAGTTGTCTTTTTAGCCTGAATCTCCTTGGTAAACTAGTTGGAGTACAGTTACCTTGTTGCTCTCATGGAATTCATCACCAAAATCTCTATTGTTTTCCAGAACTCCTTTTGGCTTGAATTTCACCAAACATTGTTCCAAATAAAGTCTGTTCCCTTGTGGGAGCTGCCAAGCAATCTGTTCTTAGTACTTGTGTTTTCCTCTGGGCAAAATCTCTGAGGCTCTGTTCTCCTACAAGGGTAGGGGGAGCCATTCACTGCTCTCCAAGCAATATCCTTGAGGCATGAGCAGAGTATGGAATTGTTCAGTAGCTTTTCAACTTCTTGCATTTCATCTCCCCTGTGAACAACTACTATAAATGGTTGTTATAAAAATAATTTTTAGTAGTTATGGTTGTTTTGTTGAGGATTGGGTCTGTGGAGTTTCTCATACCACTCTTCTAGAAATTATTACTTAACAGAAATTTAATAGCATTAGACATTTTCTTGATTTTAACACTTTTTCTGAACTTTCATTTATAATTTATATTCTGATAGAGAATAAATAAAATGCAAATACTAAATTGTAGGACAATGTGGAAATAAAGATACTGAGATATGATCCTCTGAACTAATGAAATTATTATAGAGTGATTCTGAGAACCATCTCCACTGTGCATCCCAAACATTTTTTTAAAAAAGCAGATATTGATCAAAATGTACCATTAATACCACTAATACCATGGTTTCAGAAAACACAGGTACTAATTCTCAGCTCCTATCTTGTTTTCTAAATGACCCTGAGTTTTTTGCAGTAAAATGCTAGTATAGTGTTTCTTTCTCCTCTGCTTCCTTTATTCCTCCCTCAATTTAAAGCAAACATTGATGTCCTGCTGAATGGAGATGAATTTTGGTATGTTTGTGAGATTCCTATAAAAAATTCACAAGTCATCTGGTCATACTATGTCAAGACATAATCACCAAAAATAAATTGGCCCTTTCAACCATGCAGACCCTTGGGGAGAAGCCCCAGCTCATCCCTCTGTGGCCTAGGCTAGTGGCAGGGATGATGGGGGTGGGGGAGCAAGGGTGATTCCTATGCCACTGGGACCTCAGGGTCTCAGGGACTCTGGGTCCAGGGATCACTCTGCTTCCACATGGGTAGGGGATAGGGGCTGAGTACCTCATCCAGGAAGCAAGCTTGGGGAGGGGTTCCCTCTCTGGTTTACTCTAACTTCAGTAGACCTGCACTAGGACTGAAAAATCCAGTCTCTCCACCTGCAGATATAATGCAGATGAAAGGAAGTAATAACAGCCCTGGATACACTCATCGCAGGGTGGGACAAGCAGCAAGTCAGGAACCACTGAGACTGGAAGGCGAAACCAATGATTGAGGTGACCTGTCACAGATTTCTACCCACATCATCTCTGGCACTGGAGAATCAAACACCAGGCCCACAGTAACATGCAACATGAAAGAGGTTCCTTCCCTTACCAATCAGTGGGGGGGGGGGGGAAGCTACAACGAGTGACTATAAGAGAGAGGAGAGGAGCTTGACCAACCACCTAGGGAAGTCTGCCCCAGCAGTGAACACCTTGCCGCCATCAACTGGAATTGCATTCTCCAATCCAGACATCAGAAGTGTATGGCACAGAATCAGCAACAGGTGACAGAAAAGATCCTGGAGGAGTGCACCACATATCTGCCTGACCACAGTTCCCAACATGCTCGTCCTGACTATCTTCTTCAGCTATTCCTGGAGATCCAAGCAGCCTCATCTGTTGCAATTCAGGAGTGCAAATCCACACCCAGGAAAAAAGAACATAGTTCTAAAAAAAGAAAAGAACAGTGGGACAAACATAGATCAACAGCTTGCAGCAAGAGGAGTTAGAGTGGCCAGAGGGGTGAAGAGGCAAAGAGGAT